>CM041776.1:55422238-55470980 GCA_023374045.1 Limonium bicolor
CGCCAGTAATACATCAGGGTGAACGGTATGTTATTTATGTGGCTTGATTGTCTCTGAGGATTTCCTCAGTTCAGAATGGGTGAAAATCTGTGATAAGATTGAATGTCTGCTTGTGTGAAATAATATGCTTGAGTTGTGTATTAATGCTGCTTTATTATTACTGTTGTGCGATAACAGTACCGTTCGTATATATGAACATATTATAAAACGAACTAGCGGCAATGATGCTATCTTATATGTGTAATATAAGGAACGTAAGTAAAACGTTGTAGCATTAGGAAATAAGATATATAAAATATCTGAGACTTATATACGGAGCATTGGCCTCTTTAACGCCGCTCTGTATCTAGCACTGGATCCCGAGTCGACATACTCAGGATTGGACTACGACCTTGGTCTGCTGTGTTAGAAAAAAAAAAGAATAGTAAAGCGATGCGATGGTATGATAGATAAGTTTATCAAGGATGTGGCTCTTGCTGTGAATTGTGATCCATTAACGATACTAGGACACCGCACGTGTGGTAGCCGTAAGTATCTGGATAAATTTCCAACGAACTACAGATTTTCGTAGGACGGAGACTCTACCGCTAGAGTGGTTATTGCCGTGGGTGACCCGCCATAGAGATGGGTAACTTAGAGACACGTCGTTCTAACGAGACGTTGTCATTAGACATGACTGAACAATTACGAACGACTATATAACTCGTACAGTAAGTAGGCGAACATTATTTGGGCTTGCATGCCAAAGGCGAGAGTTCATACTCGTTTATAATTCCGTTACTTCGCCTTGTTGTTCATTGGTTGTGCTTTGTGGTTATGTGTGGTATGTTGGGGATTTGTTTGGACGAGCCATTGTGCTCATATTGTGTGTTGTGAACTGGTTGTGTCGAGTCACCGTACTCATGTGTGGATTGTGGTTGAGTGTCTGGTCGAGTGAGTCGCTGAACTCAATTATGAAATATTAAGTGTTTGTTGGAATGGAGTCTCTGTACTCATATAAGCGCTGCAAACGCTCTTCAGTGGTTTATTACGATGCGATGTGTGAAGCCGGGGGCTTGTTTGTTATTTGAGATTACTGCAATATATATTGTTGTTTTACAGTTTCAACATTGAACTATTTGTATGGAAACGAATTGCATACTCTCGACCAAATAACTGAATGGTCCGAGGGTGCACAACAGTCAGGTAATAACATACTCAGCCAGGGGCTGATTCCATACCACAAACTACCATTTTTGCAGGTATGCAACTTCCGGTGTCGGCAAAGAGAGTGACGCGCTGGGTAGTTTGATTACAGTTATTTAAACATGCACTGTTGCATTTTAATACGAACCTAGAAACATGATAGGTTTTGGATACAGAAAGCACTGTGAATGTATTTTATTGGTTTTGGGAGTTTAGATCTATCTCTTGTTTGTCACTGTGAGAAAATGTTTCGTATTTAAGAACTTATCAGGAAGCCGTTATTACTCGTATGGGCGAGCAAGAACGGTGACCAGTAGTCAATTGTTGAGATTACCGCTGCGATTATATTGTTAAGCAAGATGATTAGGAGCCGAATAGTAGTGTTACATACACCTTTTTGGATAGTGGAAGTATGGATTGGGGTATAGACAGTAGCTTGTAGAAACTCATTCTTTTGGGAAGTTTGAATTGGGATGTAATTGAATACACTTAAATACTCGGTGATCCATTGATGTAGTATTCGGTATGTGGTATTTTGGTAAGTAATATAGTCTCTGTTATATTTCATCAGACCGTCACTGTAAGTAGAATAGCCTAGCTAGCCGTATGGGCGGTTAGCGGCGTTGTATCACCCGCCGTAGTAAGTAGTAGTCTTCCGCGGCGTTGTATCAAAAATTTCACAATTATGTGCCTTGTTTATTGAATAGTAACCAAATAATGCTAGTTTAAGACATTAGTCAAAGTAAGTCAATTAAATGGTCAGCAAAGACCACAACCTACCTTATTTGACCAAGGGGGCCGGTTTTTAAGTGTGACTCACCACACTTATCTAGCTAAGTAAAGAGAAAGCAAAAGTAAGAAAGTTAACTATTCACCTTTTAACATAATATCTCACCTTTAGTAGTCCTCTCTCCTCCTCTTCATTCTTCATCTTCTCCATCGGTTTCCCTAGCTCTCTTTCCTCTCTTTCACGTAAGAAGACAACTCCATGCTAGCTCCATCTTCTTTTTTCCCACATCTTGCTCATTTAAGCTCCAAACCAAAACCAGTACATATCTCTTAGTTAGCTCAGCTCTTCCTTTCTATCTTTTCAAAATTCAGAGCCTCATTTGGAGCCAAGTCAAACCGCCATTCGAGGAGGAAACTCAAGCTTGGAGACTCCATTCTTCGCTTCTCCATTCCCTTAAGGTAAAGAATATTAAGAAATCTAGGTTTCCATCATTTTCTCTACATGTCCGAAAATTATCACTCATGGGGTTCCATTTTTATGGCCTTGTTCTAGCTTGTTTTCTACTCTCCAAAGGATAAAGGAGGTCCTTCTTGCTTCATATCCAAGCTTGTCTTGAGAAACCAAGGTAAACAATCAATTTAATACCTTAAACACATTTTAACCTAGGTTTTGTTCCGTAAGGTTAGTGTGTTGTTTAGTACTACTCATTGGAGTCATTGAATATTGGCTAGAACATTGGCAAGGAGACTTGGTTGGTGACCGAGATTGTTCAAGGAAAGTCTAAGGAGAAAGTTTGCGAGCTTGTAAAGAACAAGGTAAATTACGTACCTTAAGATGTTTTATTGTTTAAGGGAATGGAATTTAGATATGTGATGAGTTTAGTGTAGAGTTTACATTGGGTAAAGGGGTTAAAAACCTAGGATAAAGAACAATGATTATACTTGTGAACTTGTGACTAAGGAGCAAATGAGAAAAGGAGATAGTTTAAGAATGTCAAGGTGAATTATAAGAGCATTTAAATTGCAATGGGAGCCTTGTTATGTGTATTTTCAGGTCAAAGGCTATATATATATTGAGGAATTCAGTGTTTAAGATTTACGCATTTAAGGGCCTAAGAAGCCAAGTCATTTAAGGGCCTAAGTGCCAAGCAATTTAAGTTCATGCACTAATTGTGATGTATGTAGTTTGGTGTGTGATGTGTGTAAGGAGGTTTAATGAGAGTTTGAATTTGATAGCTATTTGATGGTGAAAAACTAAATGTTTTTGTGTAATGTACTAGAGAACCCATGGCAAAATTTAGAGAAGAACCTAAGTGTTTAGGATGTGTTAAGGAGATTTCATGACCAACGTAGTACTAGGAAGTTTTTTAGAGGTTGTCTTGATGAAAATGGGTGAGTTTAAGGTGTTAATGAGTTAGAAGACCTAGACATGATCAAGGAGGATTTAGGAATCAAATGAATTCCTTGAGTATTTAGGACTTAGGCAAATGTTGGTAACGACTAGGAAGGAAATAATGTGTTGGTAGAAGGAAGCATAAACTTGTGTAGAAACTTTAAGTAGTTGCATAAAAGAGTTTTAGATGGTGAAAGATGCTTGGGAGATGATGTTATAGTGGTGAGGAAGCATTTTACATAGTGGTTATATTAGGTATGAACCACCACTTAGAAACCTAGTGAAAAACATTACAAGTGTTGGCATGATTACAAGGAAAATGCATAATGACTAAGGTGGATGTTGGTGAGTGATTTAATGTGTTTAGTGGAAGGCTTAAGGTGTATTTGAGGTGTCCCAAATGAGGTTAGAACATACTAGGAATATGAGGTGAAGTTCGGAGTTAAATGGGAATTTAGAAACAAGGTTCAGGAGCCGACCGACCTTAGGACCGGACCTGCAAGGTCGGTCGAGCTCAGTTTACACTACCGGAAAGAGTTTCTAGAACCGACCGAACTTGGGGACCAGACTTACAAGTTCGGTCGGGCTTGTATGTGTACGAATTAAGTCTCTGGAATGGACCAACCTTGGGACCGGACTTACAAGGTCGGTCATGCCTAGAATTTTGTACTGGAATTGGTCTCTGGAATCGACCGAACTTGGACAGGACTTGGCATGTTCGGTCGAGCTTAAATTTCCAACAGGGGAAACTCTCGGGAATGGACCGACCTTGGGGACCGGACTTGCAAGGTCGGTCGGGGTAAATTTTTCATACGGTAATGCATCCTGGAATGGACCGACCTTGGGTAAGGTCGTCGGTAAGTTCGGTCGAGCCAAAAACAAAAAAAAGGAAATTTTAAATTCTAAAGATGTTAATTGGTAATAAGGTATGCCATTGGTAGGGTAATAATGATTAGGGACCTAGGAACCTAAGAAATTAAGTGAAGTTAAGTATAAACCTTAAGGTTTAAAGTTAAGTTTATAAGGTTAGGTGGTAAGCACTTAAGGGAGTACTGGATGGGAATCTTAGAGATTAAGTGTCTTAAGTAAGGTGCAAATAACTAATGACCTAAAAATGGATGAATGTTTTAGGTTTGTGAATTGGGACCCTGAAGAAGGTTAAACAAACAACAGTCGACGGTGAACGGTACGGTCTTTCTTGTGACATGCTTGCTAACGAGGTGTCCCTTGGCTTGTGTGCTATCTGTTTATTTGCTATGACTAAGACAAGATAAAGCATGCAACTGGATATTAATGCTCTCGTTGTGTATGTGTTTTCTTCACACTAACCCATGAGGCTTAAGGATAGCTACTAACTAAGTTTGATACTTATTAAGTTAAGGAGAGGATTGTACATTGGTGATTGTTGGTTAATACCCGTCAAGGTTTAACTAACACTTGGTATTTAAGACTTTCACTAACCGTAACTTGAGGTGGGAGTGAGGAATCCGGAATGGTACCGGCACATGTGTATTGGGGGAGGTCGGTATCTGAATCAGATCCGACTTCCAAATAAGACTTGTCATTAGACTCGTCGCCTGGGGTCAACAAACCGACCCGACCACCCGGACTACTGTTTGAGGTGGGAGGCACATTAAGGATGGTGTGGGGGGATCAAGCCTACATCCCCAACAAATTAAGAAAGGTAGCTTATTGCCGGATAGTGCACTGCTACCGGCTAGGGATAACCAAGCCCTACAAAAATAAGCAACCAATTAAGGGCTAACCAATCTAATAGTGGATCGGTTGGCAATTATAAGGCTAATGAGATTGTGGATTTAAGGAGTTAAGATCTAACTCACTTATTAAGGGAACGCCTAGTCGTTCATTTGCATTTGAGCTATTTAAGTTCTTTGTGGTTTGTTGTTTTATCACATTTCATATTATGTTTGTTATGCTAATCAACTTCCATGCTATCGACAATTAGTCGTCGTAGCCCCGTTAGCTTGGGGGCCATGAGAGGGTCGTACCAGCATTCGTGCTGACCCCCTTTGGGGGCTGTTTTTCACTTGCAGGTAAGCGGCCGATGAAGTCACACCACGAGAGTAGAGCGGGTAGCCCTAGGTGGGACTTTATTTTGAGTACGGGTAGCGCCTGTGCACCCGTCTGTTAGTAGTTGAACTTGTGAAGTATTGTATGGTTTTGGAGATACTATAAACTCGGTTGGTGTATGTATTATGGATATGCGGTTGTAATTATTTAAGTAATATTTTCTTGTTGATTAGACCCTGGCAAGGTCCTGGTGTTAGTTTAGTTCCGCTGCGACGTTTATGTATTACTGTTAAGTTGCGATAACCACGAATGGCTTAAGGCGGGGTGTTTCAAAAAGTGGTATCAGAGCGTAGTTACGCTCTGATCAAGAAATACCGGACATAAGGAACCACCGAGTTAGGATCTAAGTTAAGAAATAAGTGACGGGTTAAGGGGTGTGTGCTGTTAGTGTGAGTAGAGTCAGATGACCACTAATAAGTGTGGATCGTCTTTACCGTCTACGGACGTTATAAATTCGTTAACCGAAACAGTGGTGAATACGAATCTAATGTTAGTTGTGATTGTTCAGATGTCAGGAAGGAGAGGCCGAGGCCGTGGTCGAGGCGACGAGACTGAGATACCGGAAGGGTAAATGATCGCAGAGATCGTAGCTGCCGCCTTAGGGCACATGGGATCAGCCTGGTGGGGTGCACCACCTCCCCGCCACAACCCCGGAACCGAATTGGGTGAAGAGCCTTTCAGACCTTCGACCCGCACATTTTAAGGGGGAGACCGATCCCGCCAAGCTCGAGGCGTACATCTCCGAGCTGGAGACCGCCTTTGAGACCCTTGACGTCCCTGCTGGGATCAAGGTGCGTCTAGCTGCATTCTACCTGAAGGGGGCAGCAGGCGATTGGTGGAAGCTGGTGAGGGCCGAGCATGTGGCCAATCCAGAGTTCGGCTGGGAGCAGTACACCGCCTTGCTACGGGCAAAGTACATCCCGCCCATGTCCAGACAAAGAAGCGCCTACAGTTGGATGCGCTCAAGCAGACCGACAAGATGACGGTGGACGAGTATTACACAGAGTTCACCGCCTTGCTCCGTCTTCTGCCAGGTCTTGGGTATTCAGACCAGATACTGGTGGACCGCTTCTATGGCGGGCTTAGCCATCGAATCCGCTACGGCATGGGGCCGACGAGTTATACTACCTTGCAGGTAATAAATGAGTAAGATATATTAAGTGAATAAGATTTAGTTTTGAGAAATAGAGGAACTTACCATGGGAAGTAGGAGTGCTATCATGCCGCTGCTAAGGTTGAGATAACCGTCCAGCTAAGGGACGAGGACAATTCCAAGAGAAAGAATGCTGGGAAGAGTATAGAACACCAAGGGCAAGGTGGGTACAAGAACCAGAAGTATCAGCCTCAAGCCCAAGAGAACCAGAACCAAAAGGAAAGGAGGAAAAGGAGAAGGCTACTGATGAGCCACTGAAACTGACTTATGCTTATGCTGCTAAGCCCCTGCGCTCCCGGGCGCCAAAGGGTAAGGAAATACACCTTGAGTAAATAAGAATGGTTAACAACATTGAGACACAGTCACTGATGCGATACGTAATCAGGTACTGAGACTGGAAAGGAAATCGGAGGTGGCTACCAACGACACTACTATTGCCAGAGGTGCAAGGGGGACCACCCCAGAGTTGACTGCAGGGGGAATAAGGTGGAGTGTAATTTTTGCGGTGTACTCATGCACCGGGCATATGAGTGCTACGGGAACCGGAAGAGTAAGAATTACAGACCCAATTTTAAGATTAAGACCAAGACCGATCAGGGAGCTGGATCCGACGGTCAGAGGAGGGTGCAGCAAGCTACAGACAAGAACCCACGGGTGACCTAGAAGTCGGGACCCCACTATACTTGGTGGACCGGGACGATGAGCCTGGACCCTCATCGAGGCCAGGTACCGCTATAACCACTTAGTAATAAAATTGCCTGCTTACCGCATTATCATGCATGTTTGGTGAATAAATGAATTAAGTGAGAATGAGATGATATTAGAACTTAAGTAAGACATAACCTACTACCACTTTAGGAAGCTTCAACATCTGCTATCCAATGCCATCTACACCTAACCCGGAGTACACCGACATCGAAACCATAGACTTTCCAACCGAACGATGTCAGGTTATCCGCCCAGGTATGATTTTATTAAGGGGATACCTGAAACCTGAAGCGCAAATAGCCATCATCAGGAAGTGCAATCAACTAGGAATGGGACCGGGAGGTTTTTATACACCGGAGTACCTAGGGGGAGCAAGAATGAAGTTAAAGATGATGAGCTTAGGCAAGGATTGGAATCCGTATGCCAAGACCTACCAAACCATGAGGACACAGGATGGAATCTCACCACCGGAAATACCCGAAGAATTCCATCCGGTAAACACACAAGTCATGGAGATCGCTCAGTAGTTGGAAGCTGAACCGGTTCCAGACATACAAGCAGACATTTGCATTTTGAACTTCTATGAGAAAGATGGGCGACTTGGACTACATCAGGACAAGGACGAGACAACGGAGTCTCTCGAACGAGGGATACCCGTAGTGTCTTGGTCCATAGGAGATGACGCTGAATTTTTGTACGGCGAGCAGAAGTGTGCGGACCGTGCTAATAAGTTAATACTTAAATCAGGGATGTATTAGTTATGGGAGGAGAGTCAAGGATGTTATACCATGGGATTAAGAGAATCAAGCTGAATACAGCACCGTCAGCAGTGATTAATGCGACGCATATGAAACCAGGACGGTTAAACCTAACCTTTAGACAATATTAGTCATGTAATGCTTTAGTGTGGGATAAGGAATGAGATGTAAGATTAAGGCACATGTTGTAAACAGGATGGTTATGAATAAAATAACAGTGTTGTTCATACAAATTGTTACGACTCTTGATATACCATCAATACTCATGAAGCTTATGAATACAATTAGGTCATGGACTCGGTACGGAAGGTGCGCTAAGCATACTTACAGAGGCACAGGCTGACGCCAGCGGTACTATCCTCACTAGCACCTTTCCGATTAATGGGATTGAGACATCAGTTCTCTTCGACTCAGGGGCCTCGCATACCTTTGTCTCGGCATCTTTTGCGAGAAGGTTGGGGCTAGACGCTGATGAGCTACCCGACTTCACGGTTACACTCCCGTCTAAGGAGAAGGTTCGTTGCACTCACTACTACCGAGGAGCCATTGTCCGAATTAAGGGGGAAAACTTCCTAGTCAGTTTTATTGAGTTCAGGGAGTTGGGATTTGATGTTATCTTCAGGATGAACTGGTTGGAGCGGCACAAGGGTCGTATCCTCTGTGCCGAGCATAGATTGCTGCTCAGGAGCCCGTCTAGGGTAACAATATCATACCGCCAGAGGCCCAGGGAGCCTTCGACTAAGATAATCACCGCCATGGCAATGTAAAAGGAGTTAAGGAGAAAGGAAGAAGTGTACCTCTGCTATGTATAGGACATAGAGAGAGACCCCGAGTTCGACCCCGACTTACCGGTAGTGTCGGAGTTCCCCGACCTATTTCCACGGGAACTACCCGGCATACCACCCACTCGGGAGGTAGAGTTCACCATCGAGCTGCTACCTGGTACCGGACCGATAGCCAAGGCACCATACCGCATGGCTCCGGCAGAGATGAATGAGTTAAACGAACAACTGAAAGATTTGTTAGATAAGGGATTTATAAGACCAAGTGTGTCACCATGGGGAGCGCCAGTTCTCTTCGTGAAGAAGAAGGATGGTAGTCTCCGCCTCTGCATCGACTACAGAGAGTTGAATACAGTAACAGTGAAGAATAACTACCCACTACCCCGCATTGACGATCTGTTCGATCAGTTGAAGGGAGCATCTGTGTTTTCCAAGATTGATCTTAGATCGGGGTATCATCAGATAGCCATTAAGGAAGGAGACATTGAGAAGACGGCATTTCAGACACGATACGGCCACTATGAGTTTACAATGATGTCGTTCGGTTTGTCGAACACACCGGCGAAATTTATGGATCTGATGAACCGCTTGTTCCGAGAGCAGCTGGACAAGTCGGTTGTGGTATTCATCGACGACATATTGATATATTCGAAATTTAAGGTTGAACATGAGGAACATCTGAGGAGAGTATTGGAAATATTGACGGAGAACCAGCTATATGCTAAGTTCTCCAAGTGTGAGTTTTGGCTTGACCAGGTCTCTTTCCTAGGTCATGTCATCTCAGATGCTGGGATCTCAGTGGATCCAGCAAAGATTGATGCCGTACGTACTTGGCCAAGACCGAAGACTGTTACCGACATTCGGAGCTTTCTCGGTATGGCAGGTTACTATAGGAGGTTTGTTAAGGATTTCAGCAGGGTCGCAAAGCCGATGACCAGTCTGATGAAGAAAGATGCACCGTTCGTATGGACGGCTGATTATGAGAAATCATTCCAGAATTTGAAAGACTCACTGACCACTGCACCGGTTCTGACCATCCCAGACGGTACGGAGGGCTTTGACGTTTACTGTGATGGATCCGGTAGAGGGCTGGGTTGCGTGCTCATGCAACATGGCAAGGTGGTGGCATATGCCTCACGCCAGTTGATGAAACATGAGGAGAACTACCCCACACATGATTTGGA
Source organism: Limonium bicolor (assembly GCA_023374045.1). NCBI lineage: Eukaryota > Viridiplantae > Streptophyta > Magnoliopsida > Caryophyllales > Plumbaginaceae > Limonium > Limonium bicolor. Next base: position 55,432,222 of record CM041776.1, read on the forward strand.
GCTGGGAGCTGTAGTCTTCGCTTTGAAGATATGGCGCCACTACTTATACGGGGAAATGTGACGATCTACACCGATCATAAGAGCTTAAGATACATATTTACTCAGAAGGAGTTGAATCTCAGACAGAGGAGATGGTTAGAATTCTTGAAAGATTATGACATTGACCTCCAATACAAAGAGGGAAAGGCTAATGTTGTAGCAGACGCCCTGAGCCGTCGAGCACACTCACTCCATTCGCTAGTTTCTTTCTCCAGCTTGGTTGATGAGGTATGAGAGGCTCAGAGGACAGATGAGCATATGAGAGAGGTCAGACAGAAGCTGACAGATGGTACATTTGAGGGTCAGAAATATGACTTCAGACTTCATGACTTCATACCACGGGGCAACACGGATCTGAAAGACCGTATACTTAGGGAAGCACACTGTTCTTCAGTTTTTGTCCATCCGGGAGCCTCTAAGATGTATAAAGACATGAAGAGATACCTCTGGTGGTCGGGGATGAAGACAGATGTTACCGAGTTCGTCTTGAGGTGTCTCATATGCCAGAAGGTAAAATTCGAGCACTGACGACCGGGCGGAATGGTACAGTCGATGCCAGTTCCGGAGTGGAAGTTCCATGATATCTCCATGGACTTTGTAGTTGGACTCCCACCTGCTAGGGGAGGTCTCAACATGATATGGGTGGTGGTGGATCGCCTTACCAAAGTAGCCCGATTCATACCGATGAGGGATACTTGGAAGGTGACCAAATTAGTTGAGTTGTTTGAGAAAGAGATAATGAGACATCACGGGATACCAAAGACCATAGTGTCAGATAGAGATACCAGATTCCTTTCGAGGTACTGGAGAGCTACTAGAGAAGCGTTGGGTACAGAACTGAAGTTAAGTACCGCGTTCCATCCTCAGAAAGATGGTTAGACTGAGCGTACGATTCAGACACTCGAGGACATGCTGAGGGCATGTGCCTTAGACTTCCAGGGCAGTTGGATTGACAAATTGCATCTGATCGAGTTTTCAAACAACAACAGCTATCACGCTTCGATCAAGATGGCACCTTTTCAAGCGTTGTACGGTAGACCATGTCGTACACCACTCTGCTGGGATGAGTCGAGTGAGACGGTCATTATAGGACCAGAGTACTTAGAGCAAGTTAAGGCTGAAGTTCAGCAAATCAGGTAGAACATGAAAGCTGCCCAAGATAGGCAGAAGTCGTATGCTGATGTTCGACGACGGGACCTAGAGTTCGCAGTGGGCGACCTGGTATTTCTGCGAGTTTCACCGATGAAGGGTGTATTCAGATTTCGGCAGAAGGGCAAATTAAGCCCGAAGTTTGTTGGTCCTTATGAGATTACGGAGCGGGTGGGCCCGATTGCTTACAGGTTGAATTTACCTGCTGAACTGGGTAAAGTGCATAATGTTTTTCATGTTTCACAACTAAAGAAATACATGTACCACCCCTCCCATGTGTTAGAACCTGAGAGGTTGACATTAGAACCGAATATGAGATCAGTGGAGGTTCCTCAGAGAATATTGGATAGTAAGACTAGGGACACTGGCCATAAGTCACTACGACTGGTGAAGGTTCTCTGGTCTAATCAGGATGTCGAAGAGGCCACGTGGGAATTAGAGGATAAGATGAGGGCGAAGTAACCTTCTTTGTTTACTGACTAGATCGTCTGTATAGGGTACGAGGCGTACCCCTTTTTAAGGGGGGTTGAGCTTCCTCGCTTTTGAGTTAGGAAACGAACATGTTTGTCGTTTTGTTTGGGTATGTAAGATGTGATTTTGTGTAAGTTGCTACACTTTGGTGATAAGTTTGAGATATGTATAATACTTATGTATTGTATTTGTGATTGACCTCCGAGTCTTGAGAAGTGTGAATGAGAATATAAGATGTGGTATTAAGATTAAGAATTGAGTACCGTGAATGGTTAAGCATATATGTGAACTTTGGGGACAAAGTTCTTTTAAGGGGGGTAGATTGAAATACCCCAAACTTAGATATGGTGTTTAAGTGATAAACTAAGATAGCAGGAGGCTAAATAATGCCTTAGAAACACTAAGAAACATCTTTAATCAAAGAAAACATAAGGAAACACCAAAAGAGCAGTTTAAGCAAAAACGTGCTTTAAGCTTGGAGATACTTGGGTGAGCACCCAAATATCATTCTTAGACCTTAGTAATATCCTAATGGTCATTTTAAACCAATTACCAAAGAAAACCAAGCTTGAAAACAAGTTATAACACAAAATGTGCTTTAAGGAGTCTTAAAGATAAGGGAACGCTTGAGTCGTTCATTGTTTGTGAACTATGCATGTTCATCTGTGGATTATTGTTATTGCACTTCATATCATGCTTGTGTATGTAATCAATTTCCATGCTATCGACAATTAGTCGTCGTAGCCCCATTAGCTTGGGGGCCATGAGAGGGTGTACCAGCATTCGTGCTGACCCCCTTTGGGGGCTATTTTTACACTTGCAGGTAAGAGACCCATGAGGACGCACTATGAGAGTAGGAGTGGTTAAACATAGGATGGGATGTTTATTTTGAGTACGGGTTGCGCCTGTGCACCCGTCTGTTTATATTTAAACTGATGTAGGGTTGTGGTCATGACTTAGTTATTTGTACTCGGTTGGTGGTTCGTATTATGGATGGTGATGTTTTGGGTTGGTTATATATTTTGGATAAGTGTTGTATTTGACAAGGCCGGTATATTCTAACGATCAGACCGTGGCAAGGTCCAGGTGTTTATTATTTCCGCTGCGACGAATTCGATTAAGTGTACAGTTTGCGATAACCACGATTGGCTTTGGATGGGGTGTTACACATAAGTTCATTCGTTCTCGTGCATTTAATTCATCCGTTTCATCGCTTGCATTGGCACGTATTGTAACCTATAGTTGCTTGCATAATATACTTTATAACCTATGGTTGCATGTATACCTGCATTATTTATCGTGTAGTATTATTATCCCATCATCCATTATAATACATTGTATTATATAATCCATTAATCTTGTAATAACTAGGTTCGAACCCAAAAACTCATAACTTATAGTTTATAAACCATTTTCACGTAATAACCTTTACCATTATATTGTATGGTCTCCAACTCATCCTTATATATAATTCTCACATATGTATATATATTTACCAATATAGGTAAGTTTCACGAGTTTATAAAACTCTTATACCGTATGTCACATTTTATCATCTTATGTGAGATGATTATTGTAACACCCCCAAACACTGGCCTAGGAGTTAGGGGTATTACACGCCACGTATTATTACTTAATAAGGCAAGGCTCTAATATTCAAATGCAAATAAGCAAATAAGGCCCAAAACAGAATACTTAAATAAAGTATAACCCAAAATGATGTCGTAACATCCCAAAGGTATCACAGAACCCACCAAACTAATATCAGAAGCGGAAGATAACAAAGAGGCCCAAAGGCTCAAATCAAATACAAAGTCTCAAAAGAACGAAATAACAAATAAACTAAACTCCAGAGCTGAGCAAAGTAATCCTCGCTGATCAATCTGCAATGTTAGATAAAGTAGGGGAATGAGCACACAACTATGCCCAGTAGATGACCAACTTCATCAACCAGCATGCTCAAAACATTTTACAGAATGTTAACAAATCAAAAGGAGTCAAAGGAACCCAAAAGCATGTCAGAAAACAGAATAGAAGTCCATACGATAAAGGACTAAACAGAGTCAGAAGCGGACAGAAGCAGAAAATAGAGTGGGACACTAGCGATCACAGCATCCAGACAGAACGAGCAACCAGCTCGTGAACAGAACGAGGAAACCTCACTCGTAAACAGAACATGTGTAAACACCCGTGAACAGAACGGGGAACGTCACCCGTGAACAGAAGGATCCTACATAGCGCGCTACGAGACAGCGAAACCAGCCATCCAAAGGCTCAGACACAGAGATAACTAGGTCCCAAAACAGAAGCTTAAAACAATTAAGCATATGTGCACCCAGGTACCAGAAAGCATACAGATAGCTTGGAAATCAGAAGGGGAATCCAACCCCGCAAACGGAAGTCAAAATGGAGCTCAAACGAGCAGGTTATTGTCAAAACAGAGGCATGTCCGAACTTATGTCCGGACGTCAATGTTCGGACACAAGTCGAACCTTCAAACAGAAGCAGAGACAGAGGTGTCCGAACATTCAAGTTCGGACATCAGATGTTCGGACACAAGTTGAAGCCAAAACCAGAGAAAGCAGAAGGCTGTGTCCGAACTTCAAAGGTCGGACGGAAGTTCGGACACAGCGAAGACTTTAGAAAATAAAAGCACAACAGGGTATGTCCGAACGTCAAAGCTCGGACAGACGTTCGGACATACCGAAAAACTTAGAAAACAGAAGCGATTTTCACACAGACGGAGGCATCAAAACAATGTCGAAACATCATAAGTTTTCAGAAAACAACCTTGGGGTTTGTAAGCATTAAAGCACCATCAAATAGACAGTTCGCAACCACAATTGCAAGACAATTCACAATCAAATCTCAGAACCGGAATGAAACTCCCCAAGGTCGAACACACAAGCCGAATCCATAAGCCACCAACCTCAATTACAGCAGAGAAGTTTCAGAATCCGAACAGCAGACGATCCAACCCCGACACAACAGTAACGCAGACCCGAAATGCAATCCAAACAGCCACTGAACTCTCATAACAACGCAGAAGTACAACCCACAATCAGAAACTGATAACAACACCGATAACAACACCAATGCTGAAACTGAAACGAAGAACAGGATTGAACCCCTCACCTGAATCGGTCTACAGATTGCAGAGCACGTCAACAGTAGATGAACCCGATGAAGGAGTCGAGAAGAACCGCTGAATCATAATCAGATTGCAGAGAACGAATCAGAACGTGAAATCTACGCCACTGTAGAACTGAGAGAGGGCTGAACACTATACCTTGAACAGAATGCGAATTGCGACGGAGACAATGAATTCACAGCAGAAACTCGAATTCCCAAACAGCATCACTTGGACAGATGGAGAAGAACAAAGCGTGAAGAGAAAATTGAGAGAGAAGTGGAAGAAGGGCTCAACGCCTCTGAAGAACTGATCGGGAATAGGGTTGAGAATAGAACTTGATTAGGTAGTGGATGAAATAATAATTAGAATTGTATTTAGAGGATTATAAATAATCTCAATTCTAATAATAATCCTTACCAAAATCTGAAACGAAAAGGACCACCTCGCCCTTGTCTTTAATCAAAAGGACTTTCACGTCCTAAACCAAGATTAAACCAACTTAACATAAATTGTGACGAAATAAAATATAACCAAATCTTGGGTTATAACATCACCTCCCCCTTAAAAGAATTTCGTCCTCGAAATTAAAACATACCTACTGCTCGAAAAGGGCGGGGAACTTAGAACGCACTTCGCTTTCGACCTCCCAGGTCGCCTCTTCCTCCGACTGACCCGACCACTGCACCTTCACCAAGGGCATGGTCTTCCTCCTGAGCTTACGAACATCCCGAGCTAGGATCCTCGAAGGAACTGCCTCAAACGTGAAGTCCTCCCTCAACTGAAGAGGACTGAAGTCAATCACATGCGACGGGTCCGGAATATACTTCCTCAGCATAGACACGTGGAACACACTGTGAACACCGGCCAACGACGGTGGCAAAGCTAGACGGTAGGCAACCGGTCCGATCCTCTCCAGGATCTCAAAAGGACCCACAAAGCGAGGGCTAAGCTTGCCTCTCTTCCCGAACCGAACGACTCCTCGCACAGGAGAAACCTTCAAATACACATGATCGCCCACCTCAAACTCTAGAGGTTGCCTCCTCTGATCGGCGTAGCTCTTCTGACGACTCTGAGCCACAAGCAAGCGCTCTCTGATAGACTGAATCTTGCCCACAGCATCCTGAACCAAGTCTGGTCCAATCACGGCTCTCTCCTTCAGATCATCCCAACAGATGGGTGATCTGCACCTCCGGCCATACAAAGCCTCAAACGGGGCCATCCCGATACTGGTCTGGAAGCTATTATTATAAGCGAACTCGATCAATGCAACATGCTGATCCCAACTGTCGCTCTCATCGGACCTCTGCTTCCTCTTCTGGTCCTTCCCTCCAGACTGGCGACCTCTCAAGTCAGCCTCTACCAACAGGGCAACATCAGCTACGTCCCTGAAGGTCTTGTGGCGCAGGGGCGTCACAGCAGAACGAATATCAGGCCTCAGGCCGCTCTCAAACTTCCTGGCCTTCCTATGCTCGTCAGGCTCAGGTGCAAACTTAGACAGACTGATGAATTTGCGAACGTACTCCTCAACGCTCATGTCCCGACCCTGGCGTAGTCGGTTATACTCTAGAATGCGCTGATCCTTGTAAACGTCGGGGTAGAACTGTTTGTTGAACTCCCCAGTAAACTGCTCCCACGTCCAAGGCTGTGGGAATCTCTCCATAACTGACCTCCACCACTCCTTGGCTTCGGCCTTGAACAGAAAAGTGGCGAAGTCCACCTTCTGCTCCTCCTCTAAGCCCATGACTCGTAGCAAATCCTCCAGCTCTGACAGCCAGTGACTGGCCTCCTGGGGGTCTCCTGCCCCATCGAACGACGGCGGCTTCAGCTTCATGGACTCCTGAAGCACCTTCACATTCCGGCCTCCAGCATCAGCCCCTGCTGGGCCTGCTCCGCCAGCTGGTCCTCCTCCAGCTGGACAACCCCCTGCAGCCATGGTCTGCATGAGCTGCGTCATGAACTGCTGAACAGCATCAGCCACATTTCCTGGAGGGTTATTTGCTCTTCTTGGCGGCATTCTGAAAGTCCAACAGCAAGCAGTTAGACTCAGACACTAACACTGACGTTTCTGACTGACTGGCTAACTTAAAATCCTAGCAGATTAGAACCGAGCTCTGATACCACTAAATGTAACACCCCCAAACACTGGCCTAGGAGTTAGGGGTATTACACGCCGCGTATTATTACTTAATAACGCAAGGCTCTAATATTCAAACGCAAATAAGCAAATAAGGCCCAAAACAGAATACTTAAATAAAGTATAACCCAAAATGAGGTCGTAACATCCCAAAGGTATTACAGAACCCACCAAACTAATATCAGAAGCGGAAGCTAACAAAGAGGCCCAAAGGCTCAAATCAAATACAAAGTCTCAAAAGAACGAAATAACAAATAAACTAAACTCCAGAGCTGAGCAAAGTAATCCTCGCTGATCAATCTGCAATGTTAGATAATGTAGGGGAATGAGCACACAACTATGCCCATTAGATGACCAACTTCATCAACCAGCATGCTTAAAACATTTTACAGAATGTTAACAAATCAGAAGGAGTCAAAGGAACCCAAAAGCATGTCAGAAAACAGAATAGAAGTCCATACGATAGAGGACTAAACAGAGTCAGAAGCGGACAGAAGCAGAAAACAGAGTGTGACACTAGCGATCACAGCATACAGACAGAACGAGCAACCAGCTCGTGAACAGAACGAGGACACCTCACTCATAAACAGAACAGGTGTAAACACCCGTGAACAGAACGGGGAACGTCACCCATGAACAGAAGGATCCTACATAGCACGCTACGAGACAGCGAAACCAGCCATCCAAAGGCTTAGACACAGAGATAACTAGGTCCCAATACAAAAGCTTAAAACAATTAAGCATATGTGCACCCAGGCACCAGAAAGCATATAGATAGCTTGGAAATCAGAAGGGGAATCGAACCCCGCAAACAGAAGTCAAAACGGAGCTCAAACGAGCAGGTTATTGTCAAAACAGACGCATGTCTGAAATTGTGTCCGGACGTCAATGTTCGGACACAAGTCGAACCTTCAAACAGAAGCAGAGACAGAGGTGTCCGAACATCCAAGTTCGGACGGATGTTCGGACGTTCTTCGGAAATCAGAACGTGTAGAGTCCGAACTTGTGTCCGGACATCAGATGTTCGGACAAGTCGAAGCCAAAACCAGAGAAAGCAGAAGGCTGTGTCCGAACTTCAAAGCTCGGACGGAAGTTCGGACACAGCGAAGACTTTAGAAAATAAAAGCGCAACAGGGTATGTCTGAACGTCAAAGCTCGGACAGATGTTCGGAGATACCGAAAAACTCAGAATACAGAAGCGATTTTCACACAGACGGAGGCATCAAAACAATGTCGAAACATCATAAGTTTTCAGAAAACAACCTTGCGGGTTTGTAAGCATTAAAGCACCATCAAATAGACAGTTCGCAACCACAATTGCAAGACAATTCACAATCAAATCTCAGAACCGGATGAAACTCCCACGGTCGAACACACAAGCCGAATCCATAAGCCATCTACCTCAATTACAGCAGAGAAGTTTCTGAATCCGAACAGCAGACGATCCAACCCCGACACAGCAGTAACGCAGACCCGAAATGCAATCCAAACAGCCACTGAACTCTCATAACAACGCAGAAGTACAACCCACAATCAGAAACTGATAACAACACCGATAACAACACCAATGCTGAAACTGAAACGAAGAACAGGATTGAACCCCTCACCTGAATCGGTCTACAGATTGCAGAGCACGTCAACAGTAGATGAACCCGATGAAGGAGTCGAGAAGAACCGCTGAATCATAATCAGATTGCAGAGAACGAATCAGAACGTGAAATCTACGCAACTGTAGAACTGAGAGAGGGCTGAACACTATACCTTGAACAGAATGCGAATTGCGACGGAGACAATGAATTCACAGCAGAAACTCGAATTCCCAAACAGCAGCACTTGGACAGATGGAGAAGAACAAAGCGTGAAGAGAAAATTGAGAGAGAAGAGGAAGAAGGGCTCAACGCCTCTGAAGAACTGATCGGGAATAGGGTTGAGAATAGAACGTGATTAGGTAGTGGATGAAATAATAATTAGAATTGTATTTAGAGGATTATAAATAATCTCAATTCTAATAATAATCCTTACCAAAATCTGAAACGAAAAGGACCACCTCGCCCTTGTCTTTATTCAAAAGGACTTCCACGTCCTGAACCAAGATTAAACCAACTTAACATAAATTGTGACGAAATAAAATATAACCAAATCTTGGGTTATAACAATTATTCCCATTAGTTGTGTTATGTTGTCACAACCTATATTAAGATCACTATTTTAATAATGTATAACATTTTATGATGTATAAGTTCAACTCCTAAGGTTTATTCCACATATACCTTAGTTTATAAATCCCATTTATTTATGAAATACTCCAAACCTTAGTATGTAGTTTAAACATTAAAATATGGTATATTAAGACTAAAAAGAGTCTTAGAAACATTAGGGAACAATTTAAACAATAGAAAACACAAATAAATACCTTAAAGTCAATTAGGGCCAAAATGTGCTCTAAGCTTGGGATAAGTTTGGTTAAGACCTAATGAGCTTACCAAGACCTTATTTATATGTTAATGAACATTTTAAACCAATTACCAAAGAAAACCAAGCTTGAAAATAAGTTAAAACACAAAATGTGCTTTAAGGAGTCTTAAAGCACGTTTTTGAAAAGTTGTCTTGTAAATGAGTTTTGAATGGCTAAATGTCCATCATTACTCTTTAATTAATATTTGTACTACTTAGTATCACATTAGGAAGTCAAAATCAATGGGAAATCAAAAATTTCACAACTATGTGCCTTGCTTTAGTGAATAGTAACTAAAATAAGCTAGTTTATAACATAAGTCAAATAAGTAAGTTAATTGGTCAACAAAGACTAAAACACCCCTTACTACTAAATGGGGGCCGGTTTTTATAAGGGTGATTCATCTCCCCCTTGTTAGTTTATCAAGTAAGAAAAAATTAATAAAACAAATCACTATTTACTTTTTACTTTAAATATCAAAAAAACTAGTTACTTATCTTCATTTCTCATTTCCCTCTTCATTTCCCACGTCTCCAACCTCTCTTCTACTTCCTCTTTGCTCTCCATTCACGGTTTTACAATAGTACCAACACCAACACCAACTTCCATTGTTATTATCTCCTAGCTCACTTTGCCAAATCAAAAACAAAGACCACCATTCTCTTTGTCTTGCCAAGCTCTTCATTCCTATCTTCTCAAAATTCCAAGAGCTCCATTTTGGTGCCAAGAGGAATCTCCATGGGAGGAGCTTGAGCTCATCTTTTCACATATTGTTGTTCTCCTTTGCTTCTAGGTAAGGAAACTCAAAGAACAATAACATTTCCTTCATGTTTTTATGTTGTCCGAAAAACACCACTAATGGTGCCCTTTACCTTGCTTGTTTTAGCTTCATTTGAATCTTTCAAGGGCTTGGTGGAGTCCTCTCTTGCTACTTATCCAAACTATCTTTCATATCCAAGGTAAAACAATCACCTAAATGTTCAATGACAATATATGTATCTAGGGTTTACAAGGAGATGAAATATAAAGCTTGTATACTCATTTCATTATTTGTATATTGTTTAGAAGTTGACAAGAAATCAAACACCCTTATCGATTTTTAAACAAGGAAACAAGAAGGAAGTTGTGAGGAAAAGAGGTAAATATGCTAACCTAATGTAGTTTAAAGTCTTAGGAGAAATGAGCTTATATTGCTTATTAAAATGATCTAAGGAGCCAATGGTGAATGACTTAGAAAAATGCTCTCAAGGGCTTAGTAAAAGGCATATGTATTGTTGGGTGTATTTGCAGGTCAAAGGCAAATATAATGTGGGAAATTCAGTTTTTATGATTTATGCATCTTAAGGGCCAAAGAGCCATGTTATTTAAGGGCCTAAGTGCCAAGCAATTTAAATTATGCACTATATTATGATGTAGTGTTAAATGAGTGAAGTTTTGTGTACAAGCATTTTCTTGATGGATTTTAGTGTTCTTGATTGTTTAATGGTGAAAACAATGTGTTTTGGCTTAGTAATGTTCTAGGAGAGTGTATGTCAAAATTTAGGTAATGTACAAGAAGTTCTAAGTGTTTAAACAAGATTTGGTGAACTATGAAGTGTTAGAAATGTTTAGGTGTTTTACTAGAGGAGAAGTAATGTCTTAGGTGTTCTAGGAAACAAAAAGGACTTAGACATCAACTAGAAGTTTTGGTTAGGAAGAAAAGATGCTTGGGAGATGATGTTGTAGTGGTGAGAAAACATTTGGGAATAGTGGAAGTCATAGGTATGAAACACCACATAGAAGCTTAGTGAAAAATATTACAAGTGTAAACCTTTTTTATGAGAAATTGTGTAATGCTTGAGGAGGATTTTGATGAATGATTTAAGAAGTTTAATGGAGGTCTTAAGGTGTGTTTGAAGTGCCCAAATAAGGTTAGAACATACTAGGATATATGAGATGAAGTTTGGCGTTAAATGGGCAATTAATAACAAGGGTCTGGAGCAGACCGACCTTGGGGACCGGACCTGCAAGGTCGGTCGAGCCCAGTTTACCCTGCAAGAAATGGTCTCTGGAATGGACCGACCTTAGGGACCGGACTTGCAAGGTCAGTCGGGCATGGATTTTTAGTACGAATTGAGTCTCTGGAATAGACCGACCTAGGGACCGGACTTACAAGGTTGGTCATGCCTAAATTTCTGTACGTAAGTGAGTCTCGGAAATTGACCGATCTTGCGACCGGACTTGCCAAGATCAGTCGGGCCTGAATTTTCAAAGGAAAGAAACTCTCGGGAATAGACCGAACTTGTGATCGAACTTACAAGGTCGGTCGGAGTAGAATTTTTTACGGTAATCAGTTCTGGAATGGACCGACCTTGTGTAAGGTCGGTCGGACCAAAACTTGTAAAAAATAAAACAAACAAAGAGTGGCTTAAGTAGTTAACCCTAGAGGGTATAATGTAGGTAATCAAGGGTGAGTTTGGACATTAAAACATGTCATATAACCATGTTAAACACTTAGTAAATTTGAAGTTAAGTAAAGTTTATTGACCGACATTCTTAATTATGTATAGGAGTGGCCTACGGTGAAAAACAATCGAAGCAAGGACCAAGGTATGGTTTTCTTGCAGTCTGTTGCCTACCGGTTTACACCGGCTAGTGTGTTGTTTGTTTTTCTTTGTGTTTATGACCTTGTAAGACTTAAGTCATGTAACGAGTTTACAGTTGTTAAATATTATTGTATTGATAAGTATTACTCTCCCTTCCCTTGTGTGTGTCTAACAAGACTTAACCAACTTTGTGATTTGTTTATTGAGTTCAATGTTGAACTTCTAACAAGTGCTAACGGGGGAAGTGAGGAGTCCGGTCTGTTCCGGCCACGCGTGTGAGTATGGGAGTCGATGTCATAACCGGTTCGATTCTCTCTGTATGTTATGGTTGTTTTTCCAATTTGGTTTCCAACCTTCCCTTTAGCTTAACCAAGGCTATTTTACTGACTCACGTCGGGCCACAGGGGCATACTATGTTTTGTTTCGGTGTGCTTGGATCACTATATCCGAGGCACCTTGTGTTAAGTTATTCGTTCAATCTAACAGGACGGTAACGAGTTATGTAACGAGCTGGGCATGGGTTTGGCAACATTCTCTAGGCTCTCCATGGGAACTAATTGTGTTGGTTCATTTCCTAAAAGGAATTGTTCTTGTGTGTTATGTGTGATGTTGTATGCAATACTCTTGCTATGATATATATATATGTTGTATGTTTAAAATGAATGCCATGTCATCATGACAATTAGTTGCGCGTATCCCGGTAGCCGATGGGCTGCGCGTTAACCATACTAGCCAAGGGTTGCTGACCCCCTCGGGGGCTCCATATTTTTACTGCAGGATGAGGATCGAGGAAGCGGAATGGCTATAGATTCTAGGCTACAGGAGTACTTTTGATTAGTTTTGGATGTTGAGCCCGGGATGCGCCTGTGCTCCCGTGGCGATATATTTTTGATAGCGTTGTATTACAATGACAGTTGTAGACAGTTCATAGTGACAGTTTGTGGTGTACAGCTTAAAGTTATGGATGTACTTATAAACTCGGTATTATGTTTATGTATTAAAGGTTATTAGTTCTATGCTCGGGAGTCTGATCATCAGACCGGCGCTTGTATTTATTCTGCCTTTTTGACCACGTGGGTGGTTAACGGCGTTGTAGCACCGAATCGTTTAGTTATTATTTAGTTGTTTAATTCCGGTGCGATTTCAAGTATTGGTAAGTGTGTAGTAGGGGTGTTACAAAAAAGTGGTATCAGAGCGAAGTATCGCTCTGATGGCTAGAATACCGAGCTTAGGAATATACCGAGTTAGGAAATCTAACCATAGTTACCTAAGTGAACAGTTATGAGAAGGTTAACCACTAACTAAGTGTGGAGATACCTTATTGTCGGGAAGATGTTACAACCGTTGGACCGATAAGTGTGCAAGCACAGTGCTAATGAATGTTCATGTGAATTCAGATGTCAGGAAGACCACGAGGTCGAGGCCGCGGACGCGGTACTGGTGATACCGGGAACCAGGGAGAGAACCCTACGGTGCAAGTCATGGCCGACGCTGTTGCGGCCGCCGTAGCCCAGATGGTCCCACAGTTGGTAGCTGCGATGCAGCAGCAGCAGCAGCAAGGCGGTGTGGGTCAACAAGGGCCACAACCGCAACCACAGCCGCGCGAGACCAACTGGGTTAAGGCGTTGGCGGATTTGAGACGCCCACCAATTTATAACATATAGTTTTATAATATCATCAAAACTATGTATTATACACTTCTCTTATTTAAAACACCTTATATTATTCTAAAAATCACCAAACTATACCAAAAGCTTATAAATATCATTCCTAACCCCTAAACTCTCGGTATTTACATTTCCACTCCATTTTCTTTCCTAAAGTGTATCAATGACATAATAAATATATATTATACATATATTGCTTATTTTAATTCCAAATTTAACCCAATAAAATCCTAAAAATTCCAAATAGCCCATGGGTGTTTAAAATACCATTGTACACCCTTAAGTTTTAGAAATCACCATTCATACCCCATATATTATAAAAATGTTACAATTAAATACTTATCTTATTATATAACCTTAAATAAGTTATTTAACTTATCAAATTTGGTCAAAACCTACCCAATGGTCAAGGTTGACCTCCTTAATACAGCCTTGACCATTACTTTCTTAATTTACGGTTTTTACCCCTACTTTCGAGAATTTACCAATTAACCCCAAAACTTAATAAAATCTTATAATTTTTATTTTAAATCCTTTTAACACCTAATTTTCGGCTTTATTATTATTTAGCTCCCAAATTTGATTTAATTATAGTTTAACCCCTTATAATTTGCGGTAACACTTATTTATTATCTAAAACCTAGTTTAAACTAAATATACATGATTGAAATGGCCTAAAGTACATGGCCTTATTACAAACATTGACTTATAAAATAAATTACACATAAATGCCCCAAAATACATAAAAACTCACGGCCTCACCATATATTTTCCATTAATTACCAATCTTCCACATAAAGTCTTAATTTTGACATTTATGTTACTTAATTACTTAGATAAATTTACTAAGTCATTTCCTTAACCAATTTAAGGTCAACCATGACCATTTCTTCTTGTTCCCTCACGGCAATATATTTAGAAATTGCTTAAGAACATATTAACATAACAAAGTTAAGGTTTAAGTGATTTATACCTTGATTTAGCAAGGTTAAGGCATTGTTTGGCCACGGCACCTTAGGGAATATTTCTCCACATCTTGATTTACTTGTCTTCATACAGAAAACAAGACATGATTAAACTCAAAACATGAGCTAACCATGGGAAGTGTTTTAGCACTTAAATTCAAGGTAAAGTTACCTTAGAAATGCTAGGACCTCAAGAGCTGTTCTTCGGCCTAGTTTTACAGAGGAAAAAGAGTATCAAAAGGTCTACCAAAACAAGCCTTAAAACCGGAATAACTCAGGTAAGAAGATGGCTAATTTTTACCTTGATTAAGATGCCAAAAATGGTGTTTTTGGCATGGATACGGCTATTCCTTGTAGATCTTGGTATGCCAACTCAATCCACATGAAAAGGAGAAGCAAATAAGGGTAAGGAACCAAGGTTCACCACCGGAATTGAAAGGAATGAAGACGTGTGTGCTTAATGCACATTTTTACCTTAAATGGTCAAAACTTGAACTTCCCTCCTTCTTCCCTTGCTACAGCCGAAATTATACCTCCTTTTAACCTCCAAAAAACACTACATACATAGATGGAAATGGCTAGATCTTAGCACAATGGAAAGAGGAAAGAAAGATGAAGAAAACGGACATTTTCATGCCTTAGAAGCTTGCTTAGATGAAGAGCTCACACCATGTAACACCCCATCCAAAGCCTATCGTGGTTATCGCAATCTGAACACTTAATCGAATACGTCGCAGCTGAAATAAACAACACCTGGACCTTGCCACGGTCTGATCGATAGAATATACCGGCTTAAATACTTACAATACTTATCCAAAAACACTTACCCAACTAAAACATCAATATTCTCAATACCACAACCAACCGAGTACTAGTATCTTATACACAATCCCAAACTTACATCAGCTTAATATAAACAGTCGGGTGCACAGGCACAACCCGAACTCAAAATAAAAGTCCCCACCTAAGTCTAACCGCTCCTACTCTCGTAGTGCGTCCTCATGGGCCTCTTACCTGCAAGTGTAAAAATAGCCCCCGAGGGGGTCAGCACGAATGCTGGTACACCCTCTCATGGCCCCCAAGCTAACGGGGCTACGACGACTAATTGTCGATAGCATGGAAATTGATTACATACACAAACATAATATGAAGTGCTATAACAATAACCACAGATGAACATATATAGTCCACAAGCAATGAACGACTCAAGCGTTCCCTTATCAAGTGGGTTAGTAACCCCCTCCTTAGTCCTCATTTCCTTAATCTCAATTCCTTATCTTAATCTTAATCTCAGTCTCAATCTTAGTCTTATACTTGCCAACCTCTCCACTATTAGATTGGTTAGCCCTTAATTGGTTGCTTATCTTTGTAGGGCTTGGTTAACCCTAGCCGGTAGCAGTGCACTATCCGACGATAAGCTACCTTCCTTAATTTATTAGGGATGTAGGCTTGATCCCTCCACGCCTTCCTTAAATGTGCCTCCCACCTCGAACAGTAGCCCGGGTGGTCGGGTCGATTTGTTGACCCTAGGCGACGAGTCTAATGACCAGTCTTATTTGGAAGTCGGATCTGATTCAGATACCGACCTCCCCCAATACACATGTGCCGGTACCATTCCGGATTCCTCACTCCCACCCCAAGTTATGGTTAGTGAAAGCCTTAATTACCAAGTGTTAGTTAAACCTTGACGGGTAAAACCAACAATCACCGATACTTAGTTCTCAACCTTAACTCAGTAAGTACTAACCTTGGTTAGTAACAATCTCAAGCCTCGCGGGTTAGTGTAAATGTAACACAATCACAACGAGAGAAATATAACCGGTTGCATGCCTTATCTTGTTTTAGTCATAGCAAATAAACAGATAGCACACAAGCCGAGGGACACCTCGTTAGCAAGCAGGTCACGAAAAGGATTGTACCGTTCACCGTCGTTCGTTGTTTGTTTAACCTTCTTCGGGGTCCCAATTCACAAACCTAAAACATTCATTCATTTTTAGGTTATTAGTTATTTGCACCTTACTTAACTCACTTAGTCCCTAAGGACTTCCATTCAATAACCTCTCGAGTCTTTATCACTTAATCTTACAAGCTTAACTTCAAACATTAAAACTTATACTTAATCTTAACTTAATTCCTTAAGTTCTTAGGGTCCCAATCATTACTACCCTACCAAGGGCATACCTCATTACCCATTACCATTTTTAGAAATTAAAATTTCTTTTTTTTTCTAAGTGGTAAGGGTCGACCGACCCACCGACCGACCCTACCCCTGGGTCGGTCCATTACAGAAACTCTTCCGTCTCTTGGAACCCATCCGACCGACCCAGAGCTAGACCAACCGACCCAAACCCTCTGGGTCGGTCCCTTACAGAACTCATTTTTCCTATATTAAACCTTGCCGACCGACCCAAAGCTAAGCCGACCGACCCAAACCCCCTGGGTCGGTCCAGTCCAGAGGCATTCCGGCTGGCTCAACATGGCCCGACCGACCCAACACTGGGTCGGTCCTCTACAGACCTTCCTCTTAAATTGCCTCTTTCAATCTCAAACTTCTCCTCATATATTCTAATATGCTATAACCTCATTTGGGCACCTCAAATACACCTTAAGCCCTCCTCAAAACACATTAAATCATTCACCAAGATACACCTTAGTCCTCATGCATTTCCCTTGTAATATTGCTAACACTTGTAATGCTCTCCTCTTGGTTTCTAGGTGGTGGTTCATACCTATTGCAGCCACTATACCAAATGTTTTCTTCACCACAATAACATCATCTCCCAAGCATCTCTCACTATCTAAACTCTTTTAAGCATTCACTTAAAGTTCCTTAACAAGTTTAGATTTCCATCACCATCACATTATTTCCTTCCTAGTTGTGCACCAACATTTGCCTAAGTCCTAAATACCCAAATACATTCTCTTGATTCCTAAACATTCCATGGTGATACCTAAGTCATCATAAGTCATTAAAACATCTTAACTTCACCCTTTTCATCAAGACAACCCATAGAACATTCCTAGTACTTCCTTAGTCATTAAATTCTCTTAGGATATCTTAAACACTTAAACTCTCCTTTAAATTTTGCCATAGGTTCTCTAGTATATAATACCACCTAACACATGGTTTTTCTCCATCAAAACCAATACCACACAAATTCTCATCACAACCTTAACACCCAATTTACACTAAACTTCACCACATCATCATATAATGCTTAAACTTAAAATGCTTGGCACTTAGGCCCTTAAATGACGATAATCTTAACCACTGAATTTCCGCATATATTGCCTTCAACCTGCGAATACACTCAACAAGGCTCCCATTGAAATAAAATGCTTCTTGTACTTCATCTTTATATTCTTAAACTATCTCTTTTCTCATGTGCTCCTTAGTCACAAGTTCACAAGTATAGTCATTGTTTCTCCTAGGTTTATATAACCTTCCCAATATAAACTCTACACTAAACTCATCATACCTACATCTCATTCCCTTAAACAACAAAACACCTTAAGGTAAGTAATTTACCTTGTTTTCTCACAAGCTTAAAAGCTTTTCTCCTTAGGTTTTTCTTTGTTCAATCTCGGTCACCAATGTGTGTCTCCTTGCCAATGTTCTAACCAATATCCAATGACTCCAATGAGTACTAGATAACACATTAACCCTAAGGAACAAACCCTAGGTTAAAAATATGTTTTAAGGTATTAATGTGATTGTTTTACCTTGGTTTCTCAAGACAACTTGGATGTGAAGCAAGAAGGACCTCCTCTCTCCTTTGAAGAGTAGAAACAAGCTAAAACAAGGCATAAACATGGAGTCCCATGAGTATATATTTTCGGTCAAGTGAAGAAAATGGTGGAAACCTAGATTTTCTTACACTTTCTTTACCTTAAGAGAATGGAGATGCCAATGGAGTCTCCAAACTTGAATTTCCTCCTCTATTGGTGGTTTGACTTGGCACCAAAATGAAGCTCTTGAAGTTTTGAAAAGATAGGAAGAAGGAGCTTGAGCTAACTAAGAGGAATATGTATTTTGTTTTGGATTTGGAGCTTAAATGAGCAAGTGGTGTGCAAGAGAAGGTGGAGCTTTCATGGAGGTGAGCTCTACGTGAATGGAGAAGAGAAAGAGAGCAAGAAATCGTGGGCAACAAGGGAAAATGAAGAAGTGAGGAGAGAGGTAAGCAAAAGTGATATTTATCTTAAAAGGTGAATAGTGTTTTATGCTTTATAACTTACTTATTTGCTTTCTCTTTACTTAGTTAGATAAGTGTGGTGAGTCACACTTAAAGAAACCGGCCCCCTTTAGTGAATGAGGGTAGTTTAGTCTTTGTTGACCAAATGTCTCACTTATATAGACTTATGTTAAACTAGCTTAATAAATTCACTATTCATCAAAAACAAGGCACATTGTTGTGAAATTTTTGATTTCCCATTGATATAGACCTCCAAATGTGATACTATATAGTACACATATTAATTAAAGAGTAATGATGGACGTTTAGCCATTCAAAACTCATTTACAAGACAATTTTTCAAAAACGTGCTTTAAGACTCCTTAAAGCACATTTTGTGTTTTAACTTGTTTTCAAGCTTGGTTTTCTTTGGTAATTGATTTAAAATGACCATTAGGATATTACTAAGGTCTTAGAACAATATTTGGGTACTCTCCCATGTCTCTCCAAGCTTAGAGCACGTTTTTGCTTAAACTGCTCTTTTTGGTGTTTCCTTATATTTTCTTTGATTAGAAATGTTTCTTAATGTTTCTAAGGCATTATTTAGCCTTCTTATATCTTGGTTTATCATTTAAACACCATATCTAAGTTTGGGGTATTTCAATCTACCCCCCTTAAAAGAACTTTGTCCTCAAAGTTCACACATGTGTTTAACCATTCACGGTACACAGTTCTCTTAATCTTAATACCACATCTTATATTCACATTCATACATCTCAAGACTCAAAGGTCAATCTCAAATACAATACATAAGTATCATACATAACTCGAACTCAAACTTACACCGAAGTGTAGCAACTTACCCAAATCTACATCTTAAACAACCAAACAAACGACAAACATGATCGTTTCCTAACTCAAAAGCGAGGAAGCTCTACCCCCCTTAAAAAGGGGTACGCCCCGTACCCTATACAGACGATCTAGTCAGTAAATAAAGAAGGGTACTTCGCCCTCATCTTATCCTCTAATTCCCACGTGGCCTCTTCGACATCCTGGTTAGACCAGAGAACCTTCACCAGTCGCACTGACTTGTGGCGAGTGTCCCTAGTCTTTCTGTCCAAGATTCTCTGAGGAGTCTCCACGGATCTCATGTTTGGTTCCAAGGTCAACCTCTCAGGTTCTAACACATGGGAGGGTGGTGCATGTATTTCTTCAGCTGTGAAACATGAAAGACATCATGCACTTTACCCAGCTCAGCAGGTAAATTCAACCTGTAAGCAACCGGGCCCACCCGCTCCGTAATCTCATAAGGACCAACAAATTTCGGGCTTAACTTGCCCTTCTGCCCAAACCTGAATACACCCTTCATCGGTGATACTCGCAGAAATACCCGGTCGCCCACTGCGAACTCCAGGTCTCGTCGTCGAACATCAGCATACGACTTCTGCCTATCTTGAGCAGCTTTCATGTTCTCCCTGATTTGCTGAACTTCAGCCTTAACTTGTTCTAAATACTCTGGTCCTATAATGACCGTCTCACTCGACTCATCCCAGCAGAGCGGTGTACGACATGGTCTACCGTACAACGCTTGAAAAGGTGCCATCTTGATCGAAGCGTGATAGCTGTTGTTGTATGAAAACTCGATCAGATGCAATCTGTCAATCCAACTGCCCTGGAAGTCTAAGGCACATGCTCTCAGCATGTCCTCGAGTGTCTGAATAGTACGCTCAGTCTGACCATCTGTCTGAGGATGGAACGCGGTACTCAGTTTGAGTTCTGTACCCAACGCTTCTCTGGTAGCTCTCCAGTACCTCGAAAGGAATCTGGTATCTCTATCTGACACTATGGTCTTTGGTATGCCATGATGTCTCATGATTTCTTTCTCAAATAACTCAGCTAATTTGGTCACCTTCCAAGTATCCTTCATCGGTATGAATCGGGCTACTTTGGTAAGGCGATCCACCACCACCCATATCATGTTGAGACCTCCCCTAGCAGGTGGAAGCCCAACTACGAAGTCCATGGAGATATCATGGAACTTCCATCCGGAAACTGGCATCGATGTACCATTCCGCCCGGTCGTCTGTGCTCGAATTTCACTTTCTGGCATGTGAGACACCTCAAGACGAAATCGGTAACATCTGTCTTCATTCCCGGACCACCAGAAGTATCTCTCATGTGTCTTTATACATTTTAGAGGCTCCCGGATGGATGGAAACTGAAGAACAGTGTGATTCTCTAAGTATACGGTCTTTCAGATCCGTGTTACCTGTGGTATGCATAATCGGCCCTTAAGTCTGATCAGATCATCATCATGAAGTCTGAAGTCGTATTTCTGACTCTCAAAAGTACCATCTATCAGCTTCTGTTTGACTTCTCTCATATACTCATCAGTCCTCTGAGCCTCTCGCACCTCATCAACCAAGTTGGAGAAAGAAAACTAGCGAATGGAGTGAGTGTGCTCGACGGATCAGGGCATCTGCTACAACATTGGCCTTCCCTTCTTTGTATTGGAGGTCAATGTATAGTCTTTCAGAAATTCTAACCATCTCCTTTGTCGAAGATTAAATCCTTCTGAGTGAATATGTATTTCAAACTCTTGTGATCGGTGTAGATCGTGACACTAACCCCATATAAGTAGTGGCGCCATATCTTCAAAGCGAAGGACTACAGCTCCCAGCTCTAAATCATGTGTGGGGTAGTTCTCCTCATGTTTCTTCAACTGGCGTGAGGCATATGCCACCACCTGCCATGTTGCATGAGCACGCAACCCAGCCCTCTGCCGGATGCATCACAATAAACCTCAAAGCCCTCTGTACCGTCTGGAATGGTCAGAACCGGTGCAGTGGTCAGTGAGTCCTTTAAGCGCTGAAATGATCTCTCACAGTCGACTGTCCATAGAAATGGTGCGTCTTTCTTCATCAGACTGGTCATCGGCTTCGCGACCTTGCTGAAATCTCTAACAAATCTCCTGTAGTAACTGCCAGACCGAGAAAGCTCCGGATGTCGGTAATAGTCTTCGGCCTTGGCCAGGTACGTACGACATCAATCTTGCTGGATCCACTGCGATCCCAGCATCTGAGATGACATGACCTAGGAAAGAGACCTGGTCAAGCCAAAAACTCACACTTGGAGAACTTAGCATATAGCTGGTTCTCCCTTAATATTTCCAACACCCTCCTCAAATGTTCCTCATGCTCAACCTTAGACTTTGAATATATCAGAATATCATCAATGAAAAACCACAACCGACTTGTCCAGCTGCCCGGAACAAGCGGTTCATCAGATCCATAAACTTCGCTGGCGCGTCGACAAACCGAACGGCATCACTGTAAAACTCATAGTGGCCGTATCGTGTCCGGAATGCCGTCTTCTCAATATCTCCCTCCTTAATGGCTATTGTTATACCCAACATTTTGACCCCCCTGGTTAGGGTCTGCAAGGTTGGTTGTCGTGAGGGATATTTGATCGGGTAATGAGGGATTCCGGCTCGATCGGTGTGTTCCAGGGCCTGAGGAGCAGTTTCGTCATTGTCAGGGCGTTTTCGTAATTTTTAAGGCTTCTGAGTTCTCCTATAGGCTTTCTCTCTCCTCCAGAGGGTGCCCAAATCAGCTCGGAATGCTTTGATATTTTAACCCATGATAGAGGATGACATTTTAAGCATAATGGCGTAGAATTTTGATTTTTCGGATTTCCATAATTTTCTAGCAATTCTGACTGAATCTGACGAGAAATTCAATTTAAAAATGCTCCAGCATTTAAAAAATTCGTTTCCACCTCAGAAAATTCATAATATCCATTCTTGACATGTGGTTAAAATTTCATAGCAAAAATTTTGGAAGTTGTTTAGTTAAAATATCGAAAAATCTTACTTTTACTAGATTCTCTTTATCTTTAAGGAAGTCATATAAGGGGATAGGTTTTGGATAAAAGCAGAACCTCATATGCTCAAGAACCCTAAGCAACCAGAAAACTAGCCGTCTCATTCTCCTCACGTTTTTACACATCCAAGCACCAAAATCACATCAAAAATCTCTCGAAATCACCACCTAAACACACTTTTCAACTCCTAACACATCAACAATCATCAAACATCAACCAAACCACCTCCAAAACGTGAAGAACATCATCAACAATCAACAACCAGAAGCCCGGTCGAACTCAATCCGGAAACCGGCATCATCGGAGCCTCCGAAGAATCCCAACGTGAAGAATCATCTTGAATTCGAAGGTAAAACAGGTTACAATCCAACTTTTCTGATTCCCCACGGCCTTATTAACTCTCTGTCAAATTTTGGGTTCAAACTAACCTTTTTACGCTTCTGTACTGCTGTTTGATTAAGCTTCTGTCCAATAACTTGTTTGCCAAGTTTCGTGCTTAATTCGAATTCAAATTGAAAGCTTTCAATCACTAACATCTTGTACATCTTTCAGGCTACATACCCATAAAATTTGAGCTCAAAACACCCTCGGGAACCCTTGGAAAACCCCTGTCCGTGGGTGGTCCGTGACCTCGGACTGTGGTCCGGGACCACGGACGGGTTGTCCGTGGCCACGGACACCCACGGACGGCGGCGGGATTTTAAAAAATTCAAAATTTAGGTTTTTCTGATGATGTCGGGCCCACGGACAGCCTGTCCGTGGCCCCGGACTTTGCAAATTTTTTGTTTTCCTTTAATTTCGACTTTTCTGCATATTTAGGTTAACTGGGGTCCGTGGTCTCGGACATTAGGTCCGCGGCTACGGACGTAAGCAAAATTTGACCTAATTCTGCCTCCGAAACCCTAGTTTAGGTAGCTTTCAATTTCACTTTATTTTCTGTCCAAAAATGCTAAAAAAACACAAAAAAACAGAAGCTTGCGCACTTAGGTTAAAACGACTCGTAATAAGCCGTAATTAAACTAAGTAGAGGAAAAACGACTTCTAGGGGTAATGAAAGTAATTGAACCCTAAATAAGTCGATACCAAGCCCCCGAACCCGAACTCTCCTTCCTAATTTGATCTAGGTTAAAATTAGGTGGCGACTCATAATAGGTTCCAGTGAGCTAGCTTAGGTTTTAATAATTATTGTTATATGACATAGTTATTAATCTTAGGTTATAAGTGGACCTAAAACCCGTTTAGATCCTAATCAGCTTTAATCAACATAGGATAGGGTTTAAAATCGAGGCTCACAGCTATCTGATGATACCCCGATCTGAGATCAATCTTGGAAAACACAGATGCTCCCTTCAACTGATCGAACAGATCGTCAATGCGGGGGGGTAGTGGGTTCTTATTCTTCACTGTTACTGCATTCAGCTCTCTGTAGTCGATGCAGAGGCGGAGACTACCATCCTTCTTCTTCACGAAGAGGACTGGAGCTCCCCATGGTGACACGCTTGGTCTAATGAATCCCTTATCCAACAAATCTTTCAGTTGTTCTTTTAACTCAGTCATTTCTGCCGGAGCCATACGGTATGGTGCTTTGGCTATCGGTCCGGTACCAGGTAGCAGCTCAATGGTGAACTCTACCTCCCGAGTGGGTGGCATGCCGGGCAGTTCCCGTGGAAATAAGTCGGGGAACTCCGACACTACCGGTAAGTCGGGGTCGAACTCAGGGTCTCTCTCTATGTCCTGTACATAGCAGAGGTATACTTCTTCCTTTCTCCTTAATTCTCTGTACATTGTCATGGCGGTGATGATCTTAGTCGAAGGCTCTTGGGCCTCTGGCGGTATGATATTGTTACCCCAGACGGACTCCTGAGCACAATCTATGCTCGGCGCAGAGGATACGTCCCTTGTGCCGCTCCAACCAGTTCATCCCGAATATAACATCAAATCCTAGCTTACTGAACTCAATGAAACTGACTGGGAAGTCTTCCCCCTTAATTCTGATGGTGGCTCCTCGGTAGTAGCGAGTGCAACGAACCTTCTCCTTAGACGGGAGCGTAACCGTGAAGTCGGGTAGCTCATCAGCGTCTAGCCCCAACCTGCTCGCAAATGATGCAGAGACAAAGGTATGCGAGGCCCCTGAGTCGAAGAGAACTGATGCCTCAATCCCATTGATCGGAAAGGTGCCGGTGAGGATAGTACCGCTGGCGTCGGCCTGTGCCTCTGTGAGTATGCTTAGTGCACCTTCCGTACCGAGTCCATGACCTAATTGTGTTCACAAGCTCCATGAGTATTGATGGTATAACAAGAGTCGTAACAATTTATATGAACAACACTGTTATTTTATTCATGACCATCCTGTTTACAACATGTGCTTCAACCTTACATCTCATTTCTCATCTCATTCTAACATTACATGGCTAATATTGTCTAAAGGTTCGGTTTAATCTTCCTGGTCTCATATACGTCGCATTGATTACTGCTGACGGTGCTGTATTCAGCTTGATTCTCTTAATCCCATGGTATAACATCCTTGATTCTCCTCCCAAAATTAATACATCACCCAACTTAAGTATTATTTTATCTGCACGGTCCGCACGCTTCTGCTCGCCGTATAAAAATTCCGCATCGTCTCCAATGGACCAAGACTACGGGTATCCCTCTCTCGAGAGAGACTCCGTTGTCTCGTCCTTATCCTGGTGTAGTCCCAGTTTCCCATCTTTTTCGTAGAAGTTTACAATGCAAATGTCTGGCTGGATGTCTGGAATCGGTTCAGCTTCCAACTGCTGAGCGATTTCCACGACTTGTGTAATAACTGGATGGAACTCTTCGGGTATTCCTGGTGGTGAGACTCCATCTTGCTCCCTTGTGGTTTGGTAATTCTTGGCATACGGATTCCAATCCTTGCCCAAGCTCATCATCTTTAACTTCATCCTTGCTCCCCCTGGGTACTCCGGTGTGTAAAAACCTCCCGGTCCCATTCCTAGTTGATTGCATCTCCTGATGATGGCTATTTGTGCGTCGGGTGTCGGTGTCAAGTATCCCCTTAATAAAATCATACCTGGGTGGATAACCTGACATTGTTCGGTTGGAAAGTGTATGGTTTCGATGTCGGTGTGCTCCGGGTTAGATATAGAGTATAGGGTAGCAGATGTTGAATCTTCCTAAAGTGGTAGTAGGTTATATCTTACTTAGGTTCTAATCTCATCTTATTTTCACTTAACTCATATATTTCACCAAAGATGCATGATAATGCGGTAAGCAGGTAGTTTTATTACTAAATGGTTATAGTGGTACCTGGCCTCGATGAGGGCTCAGGCTTATCGTCCCGGTCCACCATGTGTAGAGGGCCCCGTCTCTGGGTCGCCCTTGGGTCTTGTCTGCAGCTGGTTGCCCCCTCCTCTGACCGTCAGATCCAGATCCCTGATCAGCCTTGGCCTTAACCTTAAAACTGGGTCTGAAATTCTTACTCTCCGGATTCCCGTAGCACTCATATGCTCGGTGTCCAAGTACTCCGCAGAAGTTGCACTCTACTTTGTTCCCCTTACAGTCGAGTCCCGGGTGGTCCTTGTGACACCATCTACAGATGTAGCGTCGATGGTAGCCACCACCGGCTACTTTCTCAGCCTCTGATCCCTTCGGCGCCTTAGAGCGCAGGGGTGTAGCTGCATAAGCATATGTCAGCTTCAATGGCTCTTCTGGAGCCTTCTCCTTTCCCTCCTTCCCCTTCGGGTTTTGATTTTTCTGGGCTTGAGGCTGGTACTTTTGTTTCTAGTACCCTCCTTGCCCTTGACTCTCCGAGCTCTTCCCAGCACTCTTCCGCTTTGCATTCTCCTCGTCCCTCAGCTGGACGGTAATCTCAACCCTAGCAGCGGCATGATAGCACTCCTGCTTTCCATAGTATTAGTCTCACTTATTTCTCATAATCTAAATCTTATTCATCACTTACTCAAATTTCAATCATTCTTATTACCTGCAAGGTAGTGTAACTCGTCGGCCCCATGCCGTAGCGGAGTCGATGGCTAAGCCCGCCATAGAAGCGGTCTACCAAGATGGTCAGAATACCCTAGACCTGGCAGAAGACGGAGCAAGGCGGTGAACTCTGAGTAATACTCGTCCACCGTCATCTTGTCCGACTGCTTAAGCGCATCTAACTGCAAGCGCTTCTTCGTCTGGACATGGGCGGGGTAGTACTTTGCCCGTAGCAAGGCGGTGTACTGCTCCCAGCCGAACTCTGGTTGGCCACATGCTCGGCCCTCACCAGCTTCCACCAATCGCCCGCCGCCCCCTTCAGGTAGAAAGCAGCTAAGCGCACCTTGATCCCTGCAGGGACATCAAGGGTCTCGAAGGCGGTCTCCAGCTCGGAGATATACGCCTCAAGCTTGGCGGGATCGGTCTCCCCCTTGAAATGAGCGGGTCGAAGATCTGACAGACTCTTCACCCAGTTGGGTTCCCTAGGTTGTGGCGGTGGGGGTGGTGCACCCACACCAGGCTGTAGCCCATGTGCCCTAAAGCGGCAGCTACGATCTCTGCGATCGTCTGCCCTCCAGGTATCCCTGGAATATCCTCACCCCGGCCGCGACCTCGGCCTCCTCTAGGGCGTCCTGCCATCTGAACAAGCATAACTTACATTAGATTCGTACTCACCATTGTTTTGGTTAGCAAGTTTATAACGTCCGTAGACGGTAAAGACAATCCACACTTATTAGTGGTCATCTGACTCTACTCACTCTAACTTCTCACACCCTTAGCCCATCACTTATTCCTTAACTTATATCCTAACTCGGTGGTTACTCAAGTCCGGTATTTCTTGATCAGAGCGTAACTACGCTCTGATACCACTTTTTGTAACACCCCATCCAAAGCCTATCGTGGTTATCGCAATCTGAACACTTAATCGAATACGTCGCAGCGGAAATAAACAACACCTGGACCTTGCCACGGTCTGATCGATAGAATATACCGGCTTTAAATACTTACAATACTTATCCAAAAACACTTACCCAACTAAAACATCAATATTCTCAATACCACAACCAACCGAGTACTAGTATCTTATACACAATCCCAAACTTACATCAGCTTAATATAAACAGTCGGGTGCACAGGCGCAACCCGAACTCAAAATAAAAGTCCCACCTAAGTCTAACCGCTCCTACTCTCGTAGTGCGTCCTCATGGGCCTCTTACCTGCAAGTGTAAAAATAGCCCCGAGGGGGTCAGCACGAATGCTGGTACACCCTCTCATGGCCCCCAAGCTAACGGGGCTACGACGACTAATTGTCGATAGCATGGAAATGATTACATACACGAACATAATATGAAGTGCAATAACAATAACCACAGATGAACATATATAGTCCACAAGCAATGAACGACTCAAGCGTTCCCTTATCAAGGGGTTAGTAACCCCCTCCTTAGTCCTCATTTCCTTAATCTCAATTCCTTATCTTAATCTTAATCTCAGTCTCAATCTTAGTCTTATACTTGCCAACCTCTCCACTATTAGATTGGTTAGCCCTTAATTGGTTGCTTATCTTTGTAGGGCTTGGTTAACCCTAGCCGGTAGCAGTGCACTATCCGACGATAAGCTACCTTCCTTAATTTATTAGGGATGTAGGCTTGATCCCTCCACGCCTTCCTTAAATGTGCCTCCCACCTCGAACAGTAGCCCGGGTGGTCGGGTCGATTTGTTGACCCTAGGCGACGAGTCTAATGACCAGTCTTATTTGGAAGTCGGATCTGATTCAGATACCAACCTCCCCCAATACACATGTGCCGGTACCATTCCGGATTCCTCACTCCCACCCCAAGTTATGGTTAGTGAAAGCCTTAATTACCAAGTGTTAGTTAAACCTTGACGGGTAAAACCAACAATCACCGATACTTAGTTCTCAACCTTAACTCAGTAAGTACTAACCTTGGTTAGTAACAATCTCAAGCCTCGCGGGTTAGTGTAAATGTAACACAATCGCAACGAGAGCAATATAACCGGTTGCATGCCTTATCTTGTTTTAGTCATAGCAAATAAACAGATAGCACACAAGCCGAGGGACACCTCGTTAGCAAGCAGGTCACGAAAAGGATTGTACCGTTCACCGTCGTTCGTTTGTTTAACCTTCTTCGGGGTCCCAATTCACAAACCTAAAACATTCATTCATTTTTAGGTTATTAGTTATTTGCACCTTACTTAACTCACTTAGTCCCTAAGGACTTCCATTCAATAACCTCTCGAGTCTTTATCACTTAATCTTACAAGCTTAACTTCAAACATTAAAACTTATACTTAATCTTAACTTAATTCCTTAAGTTCTTAGGGTCCCAATCATTACTACCCTACCAAGGGCATACCTCATTACCCATTACCATTTTAGAAATTAAAATTCTTTTTTTTTTCTAAGTGGTAAGGGTCGACCGACCCACCGACCGACCCTACCCCTGGGTCGGTCCATTACAGAAACTCTTCCGTCTCTTGGAACCCATCCGACCGACCCAGAGCTAGACCGACCGACCCAAACCCTCTGGGTCGGTCCCTTACAGAACTCATTTTTCCTATATTAAACCTTGCCGACCGACCCAAAGCTAAGCCGACCGACCCAAACCCCCTGGGTCGGTCCAGTCCAGAGGCATTCCGGCTGGCTCAACATGGCCCGACCGACCCAACACTGGGTCGGTCCTCTACAGACCTTCCTCTTAAATTGCCTCTTTCAATCTCAAACTTCTCCTCATATATTCTAATATGCTATAACCTCATTTGGGCACCTCAAATACACCTTAAGCCCTCCTCAAAACACATTAAATCATTCACCAAGATACACCTTAGTCCTCATGCATTTCCCTTGTAATATTGCTAACACTTGTAATGCTCTCCTCTTGGTTTCTAGGTGGTGGTTCATACCTATTGCAGCCACTATACCAAATGTTTTCTTCACCACAATAACATCATCTCCCAAGCATCTCTCACTATCTAAACTCTTTTAAGCATTCACTTAAAGTTCCTTAACAAGTTTAGATTTCCATCACCATCACATTATTTCCTTCCTAGTTGTGCACCAACATTTGCCTAAGTCCTAAATACCCAAATACATTCTCTTGATTCCTAAACATTCCATGGTGATACCTAAGTCATCATAAGTCATTAAAACATCTTAACTTCACCCTTTTCATCAAGACAACCCATAGAACATTCCTAGTACTTCCTTAGTCATTAAATTCTCTTAGGATATCTTAAACACTTAAACTCTCCTTTAAATTTTGCCATAGGTTCTCTAGTATATAATACCACCTAACACATGGTTTTACTCCATCAAACAACCAATACCACACAAATTCTCATCACAACACCTTAACACCCAATTTACACTAAACTTCACCACATCATCATATAATGCTTAAACTTAAAATGCTTGGCACTTAGGCCCTTAAATGACGATAATCTTAACCACTGAATTTCCGCATATATTTGCCTTCAACCTGCGAATACACTCAACAAGGCTCCCATTGAAATAAAATGCTTCTTGTACTTCATCTTTATATTCTTAAACTATCTCTTTTTCTCATGTGCTCCTTAGTCACAAGTTCACAAGTATAGTCATTGTTTCTCCTAGGTTTTATATAACCTTTCCAATATAAACTCTACACTAAACTCATCATACCTACATCTCATTCCCTTAAACAACAAAACACCTTAAGGTAAGTAATTTACCTTGTTTTCCACAAGCTTAAAAGCTTTTCTCCTTAGGTTTTTCTTTGTTCAATCTCGGTCACCAATGTGTGTCTCCTTGCCAATGTTCTAACCAATATCCAATGACTCCAATGAGTACTAGATAACACATTAACCCTAAGGAACAAACCCTAGGTTAAAAATATGTTTTAAGGTATTAATGTGATTGTTTTACCTTGGTTTCTCAAGACAAACTTGGATATGAAGCAAGAAGGACCTCCTCTCTCCTTTGAAGAGTAGAAACAAGCTAAAACAAGGCATAAACATGGAGTCCCATGAGTATATATTTTCGGTCAAGTGAAGAAAAATGGTGGAAACCTAGATTTTCTTACACTTTCTTTACCTTAAGAGAATGGAGATGCCAATGGAGTCTCCAAACTTGAATTTCCTCCTCTAATGGTGGTTTGACTTGGCACCAAAATGAAGCTCTTGAAGTTTTGAAAAGATAGGAAGAAGGAGCTTGAGCTAACTAAGAGGAATATGTATTTTGTTTTGGATTTGGAGCTTAAATGAGCAAGTGGTGTGCAAGAGAAGGTGGAGCTTTCATGGAGGTGAGCTCTACGTGAATGGAGAAGAGAAAGAGAGCAAGAAATCGTGGGCAACAAGGGAAAATGAAGAAGTGAGGAGAGATGTAAGCAAAAGTGATATTTATCTTAAAAGGTGAATAGTGTTTTATGCTTTATAACTTACTTATTGCTTTCTCTTTACTTAGTTAGATAAGTGTGGTGAGTCACACTTAAAGAAACCGGCCCCCTTTAGTGAATGAGGGTAGTTTAGTCTTTGTTGACCAAATGTCTCACTTATATAGCTTATGTCATAAACTAGCTTAATAAATTCACTTCATCAAAAACAAGGCACATTGTTGTGAAATTTTTGATTTCCCATTGATATAGACCTCCAAATGTGATACTATATAGTACACATATTAATTAAAGAGTAATGATGGACATTTAGCCATTCAAAACTCATTTACAAGACAATTTTTCAAAAACGTGCTTTAAGACTCCTTAAAGCACATTTTGTGTTTTAACTTTTTTCAAGCTTGGTTTTCTTTGGTAATTGATTTAAAATGACCATTAGGATATTACTAAGGTCTTAGAACAATATTTGGGTACTCTCCCATGTCTCTCCAAGCTTAGAGCACGTTTTGCTTAAACTGCTTTTTTGGTGTTTCCTTATATTTTCTTTGATTAGAAATGTTTCTTAATGTTTCTAAGGCATTATTTAGCCTTCTTATATCTTGGTTTATCATTTAAACACCATATCTAAGTTTGGGGTATTTCACACCAAATGAGTTTGGTGTCTCCTTACGGTCAAGGAGGAGTGAAAGAGAGCATTTGGAAGGTTAACTCTTGGCTGGAAGGGGCAATGGAAGAAAGGTAGTCTTATTTTGCCTTAAAACACATTTTAATATTTCTTTAATGAATTCAATGCTTGCTGACTCATTAGTGAATGATTGAGGTTGTTTAATGGGTGAGAATGAGGCTCTTATGAAGGCGGCAATGGTGGAGCATGGTGGTTGATAGGTCTTGACTAATTAATGTCATAAAGGAAGA
The DNA here is from genome assembly GCA_023374045.1 of Limonium bicolor. NCBI lineage: Eukaryota > Viridiplantae > Streptophyta > Magnoliopsida > Caryophyllales > Plumbaginaceae > Limonium > Limonium bicolor. Next base: position 55,464,143 of record CM041776.1, read on the forward strand.
TTAGTATTACTTTAACAATTTAAGAAAGGTGAGTCACATTCCATTGCTTGGAATTGATTGGAATCGGCCACAATAAAGGGGGAAAGCAGCGTCATAAATTGGCAATGTCACATGGGGTGGTCAAGTAGGTAGACAAGCTTTAATGTTTTTAATGTTAAATGTATACTTTTTCTTATTTTATTAAAAGTAAAGGTGTATTATTGTATAATAGCTAAGTTAGGTAAGGTGAGTGTGATGGAGAGCTGTATGGCAGGCTCTACTTGGTCAATTTCGTGGTCAATGGTCAATGTTGACCAACTTGGTCAAAGGAGACTTAATTTTACATTATTTTATAATTATATTAATATTTTAATGTAAAAATTGTATATCTCTGGATTTAGAGTTACCAATGTGATATTAATGAGTATATATATATATATATATATATATATATAGTATTAGTATTTATGGTGTTTCATTGGGTTATATAGACCCAAAACACATTTCCAAGACATTCCCGGGACTTTCGGGACCCTTTTGTGCTTTAAGCGTTTCTCCCGGGCACTTTGTGTATTCCTGTAAATCTAACTTTAGCATTCTCTTTAGAATGTTAATTAATGGAGGTAGGAACTATAAGAATGATTTATTTAGGGTTTCATGCCACTTCGGCATTCTCGGGCCTTTTCTAGGGTTTGTGGGGCCCGCAAGGGTTCCTCCAGGCACTTTTCGTTTAATTCAAAATTTACTCCAAGACTTTTGTTTTAAATGATAATAATGACTATCGGGTCATATCTAGAGACCGACAATGTCGTATCTCGTACCTAAGTGTTTTCCTTAGGTAATTATATACTTAATATTAATAATAAGGGTATTATATCAAGTAACCTTCGTGTCATCACATCAAACGCATATGTATGTTTATATAAGTCGATCTATAGTCTATGTAGTGTAAGTCCCGTAGGACGCTCGCGCATAATTAAGTAACGCATTAGCACACATCATCATATGCACATATCCACACACATAACATAAAAGTTATCAAACAATTCCGAGCCCTTTCTCAGGTCAACCCGGATCAAACCCTTCTTCACATACCGTACACCTTAGACCAAGGATGCGCAGTGTAGTCCCCTAAGCTCATCGAGCGCCCACGTCTGAAATGTGATCTAAAAATACAAGGAACGCTAGGTGTCAATCCACATGACAAATTGACTCGGTATTTCCGAATAATGTCAGTAACCCCAGTATTACATCCCCGAATTCCAACTGTTATTATTTAAGTTACCGTTATCTTTTAAACTCCTTACTCGTAGTACGTATTAATACCCGGTTTAACAATGGAGTTGGTTTAATAAGAACGTCGTAGTTAAAGTTTTCGAACGTAAGAATTTATATTTTTCCAACTCGTAGTAGTTTATAAGCGTTACGCTTTTACATAAGTTCATTCGTTCTCGTGCATTTAATTCAACTGTTTCATCGCATGCGTAGGCACGGATTGTAACCTATAGTTGCGTGCATAATATACATTATAAGCTATGGTTGCATGTATACCTCCATTATTTATCGTGTAGTATTATTATCCCACCATCCATTATAATACATTGTATTATATAATCCATTAATCTTGTAATAACTACGTTCGAACCCAAAAACTCATAACTTATAGTTTATAAACTATTTTCATGTAATAACCTTCACCATTTTATTATATGGTCTCCAGCTAAAATATATCCATCCTTATATACATAATTCTCGCATATGTATATATATATATTTACCAATATAGGTAAGTTTCATGAGTTTATAAAACTCTTATACCGTATGTCACATTTTATTATCTTATGTGAGATGATTATTCCCATTAGTTGTGTTATGTTGTCACAACCTATATTAAGATCATTATTTTAATAATGTATAACATTTAATGTTGTATAATTTCGACTCCTAAGGTTTACTCCACATATACCTTAGTTTATTAATCCCATTTATTTATAGTTTGACACATTATTTAATGTGAATACCCTTGTTTATATTAATTCCATTTAAACCACATTAATACCATATAATTGTTATAACATTTAGAACAATGTAGACCATAGTCTAAAATTCATTTTCCTACCTTTATAAATTCGGTGCAGCACTATACTTTATTTTAATTTCATTTTGACCACTTAACATTATGTAATGTTATACCATATACTAATATCATCCAATATGATATCTTTATCTTGTATAAATTATAACATATAGTTTTTATACAAAACTATTGTTAATTACCGGAAAGGTATTTCCATTTTAACCAATCTTATTAACGTACCATAACTTTATGTTTATTACAAAATCACCCCATAATTTATACCATGTTATATATACCATATAATATAACATTTTAAACCTTAATTTAAATATAACCTATAGTTATATATATTTTTAATTTCCGAACAGTACTATAATCTGTTATAAATTATTTTCCCACCCACCAACTTCTTATAATTACAATTTGACCCAATTTATAACATATAGTTTTATAATATCATCAAAACTATATATTATACACTTCTCTTATTTAAAACACCTTATATTATTCTAAAAATCTCCAAACTATACCAAAAGGTTATAAATATCATTCGTAACCCCTAAACTGTCGGTATTTACATTTCCACTCCATTTTCTTTCCCAAAGTGTATCACTGACATAATAACTATATATTATACTGTAACCCCATCCAAAATTAACACACTTGCAATGAATTGCAGTGGAAAAACAAACCTCATCACATTACTTAACTCGTTGGTGTTACACGCCGTTAGCCACCCACGAGGCTAACAAGGCTAATCCATATACATTGTACCGGTCTGATGGGCTAAATTCCCGAGCAACTACACATTATTATCCCTTTCCATTAACAACAACAACAACAACACCTTTCAACTATACCGAGTATTTAAATTGATGCCGACAACAGTTTCGGTCTTACTACACCTTGTATATATACACTTAAATGAATACCCATGTACAATGACTACCCCCGTCCTACTCTCGAACGGCTTCCAGCTCCTTGTACCTGAAATAGGAAAAGAAGAGAAAGGGTGGCCCCCAAGGGGATCAGCACCTTTGCTGGTATGGTAATCCCGCAGCCCACATGCTACCGGGCCACGCACAACTAATTGTCGTCTTAGCATGCGGTTGATTATATTTAAATCATGCATGTAACTAAAAACACACAACACATAACATTTCGCCTCAATGGGCTCAACAAACAGATAAACATCCCTACTTGATAGGTCACTCATGGTATTCATTACCCCTAAGTGTTCTCCTCTAATGGAGCTACTTCCTTAATAGACGACAACTACCCATTAATCGGGTTATCCTTAAACGCCTCTTATCACAAACTGGGATTCATATCCATGATCCACACACTCCATATCTCACAACATATAACATTCCTCACATAACCAAACATAACAACACTTTCACGTTTCAACGTGCACATAATAACATCGCAATAGAAATTGCATTACAACAACATCACATAACATAACGGGAATGGTTCTCTTAGGAACCGACCCAAACATTGTTAATACACTGGTGAACCTAGAGAATGTTGCCAGTCTCATGATAAGCTCGTTACATGACTCGTTACCGTCTCGTTAAATGAACGGATAACTTAACACAAGGTGTCTCGGATATAGTGATCCAAGCACACCGAACAAGCATAACATAGTATGCCCCTGTGGCCCGACATGAGTCAATAATAGCCTTGGTTAAGCTAAAGGGAAGGTTGGAAACCAAATTGGAAAACAACCATAACATACGGAGGATCGAACCTGCTATGACAACGACCCCCATACTCACACGCGTGGCCGGAACAGACCGGACCTCACTTCCCCCGTTAGCACTTGTCAGAAGTTCATCATTGAACTTAGTTAAACAATCACAACATTGGGTTAAGTCTTGTTAGACACACACAAAGGAAGGGAGAGTCATACATTCATACACCAACATCACACACAAACATACATAACGAACTCACGCGTAGCCGTGGTTAGAACGTTCCTTAGGTCGGAAACGTTATCACCGGATACCGTGCTCCTACGTTTACCTAATAGTGGTTAACTAGCCCTTCAAGCGCATTCGAGGTTACCGGTATCGGCACGTAAACATACAATAACAATAACGACTGTAAACTCGTTTCGATATCTCATAACGTGGCAAACATACAGAAAAACACATTGGCATACAAGCCGGTGTAATCCGGTAGGACACAGGTTGCAAGAAAACCATACCTGTCACCGAAGTCCACTTTATCATGTCCACTCATGTTCCTCGAACAATTCTCGAATAATTGGTACATTACATTTACTTTTATTAACACCGGGGTAACATGACGTTTTAAAGTCCAATGCTCATAATTTCCCCCCGTTAACTAGTTAAATAACTCGACATTTTTAACTTGTTTTACTTTCACATTTTATTACAACTTTTCACCCACTTAATTGTCATTAAAACTCACCTAACATGTCCTTAACAACTTTATAACATCATTACCTATCAATCCCCATCATTAGCCATCATTTTCATACCTCAAACAACATTTTTAGAGTGGTCCGGGACTTGGTCCTTACCTTAAGTCCCGGACCAACACTTATGAAACTCTCGGGTGATTTTACAGACTGGTCCGGGACCTTGTACTGACCCCAAGTCCCGGACCAGAACATTGGTGAAACTCTCGGCCCTTTTTTGTGTATGGTCCGGGACATCACCACTACCTAGGTCCCGGACCACTGTAACAGAACTCCCAAACTTGACATTTTCAAGTCTTGTTTCATCTATTCTCTTCATCCATGGTTTACCCAAACTTCACACATGAACTTAGGCATATTCTAATACCAAAATATCACTTTGTTTCACCTTAAAACATTACTCAACTTGTTACTCATTTTTCTTACAAAATCTCCTTACACTTGTACATTTTCCATTTGGTTTACTAAGTGGTGTTTCACCAATAAATGGCCACTACACTAAAATGCTTCCTCACCTTCATAACATCATCTCCCAAGCATCTCCTCTTATTAAGTAAATCCTCTTTTCACAACTTCTTGAATTCCTTTCTCAAAACCTTACCTAACATCATTCCCTCCTTATTCATCAACATTACCTAAACTTTAAACAAACTTCTCCAAGACTTTATTACATCCTAAAACACTCATTGAATTCCTAGAACTCCCAAGACAATACCAAAGTCCTTGTAGCACTTCAGAACACCTTAAAAACATGTTTTCTTCCTTAGTAAAACATTTATCCTTTCCTAACAATTCCTAGTTCACCCAAGTTCATTTAAGACTTAAAACTCCTCATACATTTTACAAATTTTGCCATAGGTTCTCTTAGCACATCATCATTCCAAAGCTCATAGTTTTCACCATTAAACACTCAAGAACACCTAAATCCATCAAGAACACCATCACACACAAGACTTCACCCAATTTACACTACATCACAATATAGTGCACAATTTAAGTTGCTTGGCACTTAGGCCCTTAAATAACATGGCTCTTAGGCCCTTAAATTGCATTAAACTTAAACACTGAATTTCCACAATATATATGCCGTTGACCTGCAATTACTTACAACAATACATATGCCCTTAATAAACTCCTTGAGAGCATTTCACTAGGTCATTCACCTTTGGCTCCTTAGATCATTTTAACAAGCAATATAAGCTCACTTCTCCTAAGGCATTACACCACATTAGGTTAGTATATTTACCTCTTTTCCACTCAAACTTCTTTCTTGTTTCCTTATAAAACCGGTAAGGTATTTGATTCCTTGTCAACTACTACACAATATACAAACATTGAAATGAGTATACAAGCTTTAAGCTTAACTCATTGTAAACCCTAGGTTTACATTATTTCAAAAACATTAATGTAGTTATTTTACCTTGATCTTTGAAGGGAGTTTAAATATCTATGAAGAGAGGACTCCACCTAGTACATAAGAGATTGGAATGAAGCTAGAACAAAGCAACACAAGGAGCACCATTAATGGTGATTCTCGGTCAAGACAAAAACATAAGGGAAACTTCATTTTTCTTTGAGTTTCCTTACCTTGAAGCAAAGGAGAGTAATAATATGTAGAAACACAAGCTCAAGCTCCATCAATGGTGGAACTCCATGGCACCGAAATGGTGGTCTTGAAGTTTTGAGAAGATAGACTTGAAGAGCTTGATGAGGGGAAGAAGATGGTGGTGTTTGTTTTAAATTTGATTTAGTGAGCTATGAAATATTGACAATGGAAGATGGTGAAATGGTGGTGGTGTTGTAGCTTCACCGTGAGAGAGAGCAAGAAGGAAGGAGGGAGACGTGAGAAATGAAAGAAAAGAAGAGAATGAAGATAAGTTCTAGTTTTTGAAGATATTTGTACCATTAAAGTAAATAGTAGTTCAACTAGTCATTCTTTATTTATTTGATATGTTAACAAGAGTGGTGAGTCACCACACTTAAAAACCGGCCCCCCTTTAGTTAGAAGGGTATAATAGTCTTTGTTGACCAATTTAATTACTTATAACAATATATGTTACAAACTAGCTTATAAAAATCACTATTCACAAAACAAGGCACATAGAAGTGAAAATTTTGATTTCCCATTGATATAGACTTCCAAATGTGATACTATATAGTACACATGTTAATTAAAGAGTAATGATGGACATTTAGCAATTCAAAACTCATTTACAAGACAATTTTTCAAAAACGTGCTTTAAGACTCCTTAAAGCACTTTTGGTTTTAACTTGTTTTCTAGCTTGGTTTTCTTTGGTAATTGATTTAATATGTTCATTAACATATTTATAAG
>CM041776.1:55471480-55711540 GCA_023374045.1 Limonium bicolor
TTCGGCCTAGTTTTACAGAGGAAAAAGAGTATCAAAAGGTCTACCAAAACAAGCCTTAAAACCGGAATAACTCAGGTAAGAAGATGGCTAATTTTTACCTTGATTAAGATGCCAAAAATGGTGTTTTTGGCATGGATACGGCTATTCCTTGTAGATCTTGGTATGCCAACTCAATCCACATGAAAAGGAGAAGCAAATAAGGGTAAGGAACCAAGGTTCACCACCGGAATTGAAAGGAATGAAGACGTGTGTGCTTAATGCACATTTTTACCTTAAATGGTCAAAACTTGAACTTCCCTCCTTCTTCCCTTGCTACAGCCGAAATTATACCTCCTTTTAACCTCCAAAAAACACTACATACATAGATGGAAATTGCTAGATATTAGCACAATGGAAAGAGGAAAGAAAGATGAAGAAAATGGACATTTTCATGCCTTAGAAGCTTGCCTAGATGAAGAGCTCACACCAAATGAGTTTGGTGTCTCCTTACGGTCTAGGAGGAGTGAAAGAGAGCATTTGGAAGGTTAACTCTTGGCTGGAAGGGGCAATGGAAGAAAGGTAGTCTTATTTTGCCTTAAAACACATTTTAATCATTCTTTAATGAATTCAATGCTTGCTGACTCATTAGTGAATGATTGAGGTTGTTTAATGGATGAGAATGAGGCTCTTAGGAAGGCGGCAATGGTGGAGCATGGTGGTTGATAGGTCTTGACTAATTAATGTCATGAAGGAAGATTAGTATTACTTTAACAATTTAAGAAAGGTGAGTCACATTCCATTGCTTGGAATTGATTGGAATCGGCCACAATAAAGGGGGAAAGCAGCGTCATAAATTGGCAATGTCACATGGGGTGGTCAAGTAGGTAGACAAGCTTTAATGTTTTTAATGTTAAATGTATACTTTTTCTTATTTTATTAAAAGTAAAGGTGTATTATTGTATAATAGCTAAGTTTGGTAAGGTGAGTGTGATGGAGAGCTGTATGGCAGGCTCTACTTGGTCAATTTCGTGGTCAATGGTCAATGTTGACCAACTTGGTCAAAGGAGACTTAATTTTACATTATTTTATTATTATATTAATATTTTAATGTAAAAATTGTATATCTCTGGATTTAGAGTTACCAATGTGATATTAATGAGTATATATATATTTATTAGAGTATTTATAGGTGTTTCATTGGGTTATATAGACCCAAAACACATTTCCAAGACATTCCCGGGACTTTCGGGACCTTTTTGTGCTTTAAGCGTTTCTCCCGGGCACTTTGTGTATTCCTGTAAATCTAACTTTAGCATTCTCTTTAGAATGTTAATTAATGGTGGTAGGAACTCTAAGAATGATTTATTTAGGGTTTCATGCCATTTCGGCATTCCCGGGCCTTTTCTAGGGTTTGTGGGGCCCGCAAGGGTTCCTCCAGGCACTTTTCGTTTAATTCAAAATTTACTCCAAGACTTTTGTTTTAAATGATAATAATGACTATCGGGTCATATCTAGAGACCGACAATGTCGTATCTCGTACCTAAGTGTTTTCCTTAGGTCATTATATACTTATTATAATAAGGGTATTATATCAAGTAACTCGTGTCATCACATCAAACGCATATGTATGTTTATATAAGTCGATCTATAGTCTATGTAGTGTAAGTCCCGTAGGACGCTCGCGCATAATTAAGTAACGCATTAGCACACATCATCATATGCACATATCCACACACATAACATAAAAGTTATCAACAATTCTAATCCCTTTCTCAGGTCAACCCGGATCAAACCCTTCTTCACATACCGTACTTAGACCAAGGATGCGCAGTGTAATCCCCTAAGCTCATCGAGCGCCCACGTCTGAAATGTGATCTAAAAATACAAGGAACGCTAGGTGTCAATCCACACGACAAATTGACTCGGTATTTCGAATAATGTCAGTAACCCCAGTATTACATCCCCGAATTCCAACTTTTTATTTAAGTTACCGTTATCTTTTAAACAACTACTCGTAGTACGTATTAATACCCGGTTTAACAATGGAGTTGGTTTAATAAGAATTCGTAGTTAAAGTTTTCGAACGTAAGAATTTATATTTTTTCCAACTCGTAGTAGTTTATAAGCGTTACGCTTTACATAAGTTCATTCGTTCTCGTGCATTTAATTCAACTGTTTCATCGCATGCGTAGGCACAGATTGTAACCTATAGTTGCGTGCTAATATACATTATAAGCTATGGTTGCATGTATACCTCCATTATTTATCGTGTAGTATTATTATCCCACCATCCATTATAATACATTGTATTATATAATCCATTAATCTTGTAATAACTACGTTCGAACCCAAAAACTCATAACTTATAGTTTATAAACTATTTTCATGTAATAACCTTCACCATTTTATTATATGGTCTCCAGCTAAAATATATCCATCCTTATATACATAATTCTCGCATATGTATATATATATATTTACCAATATAGGTAAGTTTCATGAGTTTATAAAACTCTATACCGTATGTCCATTTTATTATCTTATGTGAGATGATTATTCCCATTAGTTGTGTTATGTTGTCACAACCTATATTAAGATCATTATCTTAATAATGTATAACATTTAATGTTGTATAATTTCGACTCCTAAGGTTTACTCCACATATACCTTAGTTTATTAATCCCATTTATTTATAGTTTGACACATTATTTAATGTGAATACCCTTGTTTATTAATTCCATTTAAACCACATTAATACCAATAATTGTTATAACATTTAGAACAATGTAGACCATAGTCTAAAATTCATTTTCCTACCTTTATAAATTCGGTGCAGCACTATACTTTATTTTAATTTCATTTTGACCACTTAACATTATGTAATGTTATACCATATACTAATATCATCCAATATGATATCTTTATCTTGTATAAATTTAACATATAATTTTTATACAAACTATTGTTAATTAGGAAGGTATTTCCATTTTAACCAATCTTATTAACGTACCATAACTTTATGTTTATTACAAAATCACCCCATAATTTATACCATGTTATATTACCAGATAATATAACATTTTAAACCTTAATTTAAATATAACCTATAGTTATATATATTTTTAATTTCCGAACAGTACTATAATATGTTAAAATTTTTTTCCCACCACCAACTTTTATATTACAATTTGACCCAATTTATAACATCTATTTATAATATCATCAAAACTATATATTATACTTCTCTTATTTAAAACACCTTATATTATTCTAAAAAATCTCCAAACTATACCAAAAGGTTATAAAATCATTTGTAACCCCTACACTGTCGTAGTTTACATTTCCACCATTTTCTTTCCCAAAGTGATCAATGACATAATATCTATATATTATACATATATAGCTTATTTAATTCCAAATTCAAACCCAATAAAATCCTAAAAATTCCTAATATCCCATGGGTGTTTTGTACACCCTTAATATTCGGAAATCACCATTCATACGCATATATATAATAATGTTGCAATTAAATTAAACTTATTATATAACCTTAAATAAGTTATTTAACTTATCAAATTTGGTCAAAACCTACCCAATGGTCAAGGTTGACCTCCTTAATACAACCTTGACCATTACTTTCTTAATTTAATGGTTTTTACCCCTACTTTCGAGAATTTACCAATTAACCCCCAAAACTTAATAAAATTTATAATTTTTATTTTAAATCCTTTTAACACCTAATTTTCGGCTTTATTATTATTTAGCTCCCAATTTGATTAATTATAGTTTGAAACCCTTTAATGGTTGCGGTAACATTTTATATCTAAAACCTAGTTTAAACTAAATATACATGATTGAAATGGCCTAAAGTACATGGCCTTATTACAAACATTGACTTATAAAATAAATTACACATAAATGCCCCAAAATACATAAAAACTCACGGCCTCACCATATATTTTCCATGAATTACCAATCCTCCACATAAATCTTAATTTGACATTATGTTACTTAATTACTTAGCTAAATTTATAAGCATTTCCTAACCAATTTAAGGTCAAACATGACCATTTCTTCTTTTCCCTCACGACAATATATTTAGAAATTGCTTAAGAACATATTAACATAACAAAGTTAAGGTTTAAGTGATTTATACCTTGATTTAACAAGGTTAAGGCCTTGTTTGGCCACGGCTCCTTAGGGAATATTTCTCCACAACTTGATTTACTTGTCTTCATATAGAAAACAAGACATCATTAAACTCCAAACATGAGCTAACCATGGGAAGTGTTTTAGCACTTAAATTCAAGGTAAAGTTACCTTAGAAATGCTAGGACATCAAGAGCTTTTCTTCGGCCTAGTTTTACAGAGGAAAAAGAGTATCAAAAGGTCTACCAAAACAAGCCTTAAAAGCATAATAACTCAGGTAAGAAGATGGCCAATTTTTACCTTGATTAAGATGCCAAAAATGGTGTTTTTGGCATGGATATTCCTTTTCCTTGTAGATCTTGGTATACCAACTGAATCCACATGAAAAGGAGAAGAAAATAAGGCTAAGGAAAGAGGGTTCACCACCGGAATTGAAAGGAATGAAGAGGTGTGTGCTTAAAGCATATTTTTACCTTAAATGGTCAAGACTTGAACTTCCCTCCTTCTTCCCTTGCTACAACTGAAATTATACCTCCTTTTAACTTCCAAGACACACTACATACATACATGGAAATGGCTAGAGCTTAGCTCAATGGAAAGAGGAAAGAAAGACGAAGAAAATGGACATTTTCATGCCTTATAAGCTTACCTAGATCAAGAGCTCACACCAACTGAGTTTGGTGTCTTCTTACAGTCAAAGAGGAGCCAAAGAGAGCATTAGGAAGGTGAAATCTCGGCTGGAAGGGGCAATGGAAGAAAGGTAGTCTTATTTTGCCTTAAAACACATTCTAATCTTTCTTTAATGAATTCAATGGTTGCTGACTCATTAGTGAGTGATTGAGGTTGTTTAATGGATGAGAATGAGGCTCTTAGGCAGGTGGCAATGGTGGAGCATTGTGGTTGATAGGTCTTGACTAGTTAATGTGATAAGAAAAGATTGGTATTACTTTAACAATTTAAGAAAGGTGAGTCACATTCTATTGCTTGGAATTGATTGGAATCAGCCACAATACAAGGGGAAAGCAGCCTCATAAATCGGCAATGTCACATGGGGTGGTCAAGTGGGTAGACAAGCTTTAATGTTTTTAATGATAAAGGTATACTTTTTCTTATTTTATTAAAAGTAAAGGTGTATTATTGTATAATGGCTAAGTTAGGTAAGGTGAGTGTGATGGAGAGCTGTATGGCAGGCTTTACTTGGTCAATTTCGTGGTCAATGGTCAATGTTGACCAACTTGGTCAAATGAGACTTAATTTTACATTATTTTATTATTATATTAATATTTTAATGTAAAAATTGTGAAGATTGTACATATCTATTTAGAGTTACCAATGTGATGTTAATGAGTATATATATTTATTAGAGTATTTATTGGTGTTTCATTGGGTTATATAGACCCAAAACACATTTCCAAGACATTCCTGGGACTTTCGGGACCTTTGTGTATTCCTATAAATCTAACTTGAGCATTCTCTTTATAATGTTAATTAATGGTGGTAGGAACTCTAAGAATGATTTATTTAGGGTTTCGTGCCACTTTGGCATTCCCGGGCCTTTTCTAGGGTTTGTGGGCCCCGCAAGGGTTCCTCCAGGCACTTTTCGTTTAATTGAAAATATAATCCAGGCCTTTTGTTTTAAATGATAATTAATGACTATTGGGTCATATCATGATCATTAGTTGACTTGTATAACTTGGTTAACCCAAGGTTCGGCTTAATGCACGTTTTTTACCTTAAGGAGTTTAGGTGTATATTTAACGCCCAAGTGTTTCTGTGCTTTCTTATGGTTTCACAATCCCACAAATAAACTTTAATTAGCATTATTTAATTATTAAATGGTTAGGGGTATTTCACTAGCTCTTGAATATGACTTTTCCTCTTCAAATGGAGCTCGTTCAATGGAGTCCAACTTCTGGTTTTGGAATTTTGAAAAGAGAGGATGGAAGGTCTTGATCAGCTAGCACAAATATGCACTTCCTTTTTTATTTGGAGCTTGGAGTTACATTAGGCAAGTAAATGAAGATGAAAAGCCATGGTGTACTGTAGCTTCTGCGTTTTTCCCTTGGGAGGATGAAGAAGAGAAATACGGTGGGGAAGGGAAGAAATGAGAGGAGAGAGGTGAGGAGTACACTAAGGTAAGATATTTGTCAAAAAAGGTGAATAGTCATTTTTAACTTCTCCCTCTTCTTTCCTAGAAAGTGCTGGAACCTTAAGTGGTGACTCACCCCCTTATAAAACAGGCCACCTTTAGTCAATTAGGGATTTTCATTTGACCATTGACCAACCAAAGAGGATTATTTGGGCACTATTCATAATTAGTGCACAAATTTATGAAATTTTTGGTTTCTCATTTTTTAGGCTTCCTAATGTGATACTAAATAGTACACATGTTGATTAAGGCATAAAGTTGGTCATTTAACCACTCAAAACCCATTTCTAAGACAATTTCTAAAAAGGTGCTTTAAGGTGTTTTAAAGCACAATTTCTGTTCTAACTTCTTTTTGAGCTTGATTTTCTTTAGTAATTGTTTTAGCATGTTATTTAGCAAGTTAATAAGGTATAAGAATGACCTTTAGGTCCTAACCAAGGTTACACCAGGTCTAGAGCAAGTATTTGCTTAAATTGCCTTTATGGTGTTTTCTTGTGTTTCCTTTGGTTTAAATTGTCTACCAATATTTCTAAGGCATGTTTTAGCCTTATTACATCATACCTTGATGTTTAATTACCATATTTAGGTTTGGGGTATTTCAATGGGTGAGAACAAGAGGTAAGCAGTTAAGGGAAAGGTTAGAAATGCACTAGTGTGCATAAGTGCAAAAATGAGGAATGTGAATTTGTCGAATTGAGCAAAGGTTGAGTAAAGAGTTTGACAATGTTTTAGGAAGTTTTAAGGAGTGTTTAAGGTGTTAAAACATGTTAGGAAACATGTGGAAAGATTAGAAAAGATTGGGAGAGGTTTAAGGTTGGAATTGGGGTTGAAAAATATACATTTAGCAGCTTTTTAGCAGGGTCTGAGACTTAGTCCTTGGACAAAGTCCCGAACCACACTTTAAAACAGGCCAAGAATGAACCAGATCATTGGTCCGGGACCTTAGTCCAGGACCTAGTCCCGGACCAGGTGTAAAAATGAGCAGAAAGTTAGAAAATGCATTGATTCGGGACATTGGGGCCAGACCAAGTCCCGGACCACCTCCAGAAATTCACCGTGATAGTTTTAAAGGCGTTAAAAGGTGAGGGATTGATTGGTAATGGTTTTAGATGATGTTTAGGACTTGTTTGGTGACATGTAAAGGTCCTTAGAAGTATAAACAAGTATGAGAAGAGAATAAGAAAGTTGAGGACTTAAGATCACTTGAGCGAAACTAAGATTAATGGGATAATGGGGTTAAATATGGGCGTACCAATCATTTACATACCGTATAGTCTTGATGTTAATAAAACCCTTAAAATGTTATCAGTGAATGGAGAATAACCCGAGGATCGTGAGACGACACGGTAGAGTAATTCCTTGGTGAAATGTATGGATTTTTGCAACTTGTGTCCTGCCGAGTCCTCTCGGCTTGTGTGTTGTTTGCTTGCGTGCCGACCTAACAAGATAAATGCATGAAAAATGTTTATTGTATTGTTATGTATATCTTGATGCTTGTTGCATGTGCTAACCTTCCTTGCGCGATTGTGTGGTCTAACATAGTGCCGTAGACCGAAACATAAACAATTACCGTATGGTTAGTGACTCATAGAAAAGAGTTGTCCCACGAAATAACTTAAAAGCGGGAATCACATAAGAACTACCAACTAGAGAACAATAAAAGTTCAAACTAAACGAACTCACTTGAACGTGAAAAGTTACGGGACTAATAAGCTCCCTCTATAACTGTTAGAGAACCGAAACGAAACAGTCCACGAAATGAACATTAGCGGAAAGACATAAAAAACCTCCATTAGGAGAACAACGAAAGTTCAATGTTATGAACTCATGAGAAATGTAAAAAGAAATATATACGGGACCACCAAATCCCTTATAAGAGATAGTCGACCTCCTATATGAGGATCCGACTCGGTAAGTGAAAATAACCCGAATGTGTAAGTATTCGAAATGATGCCTCTAGTCTATCAAACATAAATTTGTTATGACTCCGATAGAGGAGTATTTAGGAATGTGAGAAGTTTGGTAGAGATACGAACATTGTGTAAGTAAGGAACTAAGAGAGTAGTTCCGGTAGCTAGTTGAACCTTCCCACTATGCTAGACCCATAGTAGGGTCGAAACCGGGGAAGTAAGACTAGGCTTGAAATCCTGGTGGTGAGTCTTGTGTATGACTCTGCCCGGAGGCCATGTGTATTAGCTTAAGTATTATGTAAGAGAAGAGTAATTAAGAAAGTATGATTGAGACCGTAGTGTCTAAAGAAATAAGAGAACAAGTAAAGTATCCAAGGAGAATGGATAAGGCATTGAATATTAAGAATGAGGCTTATTGAGGTAGAAACCCTCAAGGCCTAAAGAACAAAAGTATGTAGGATAACAATGAATGTGTTAACCTTGTGTTTGTATTCTTAGTATGAATACTTGTATGAATGCGAGCAAGTTGATTGTTTATTGCTCTTCATGTTTTGATTTAAACAAGATCGTTCGCATGTTAAGATGAGAATTAGTTGAGTGTGGCCCGGTAGTAGCGGGTTGCAGACTTCCATTCCAGCAAAGGTGTTGAGCCCCTTTGGGGCCACCCATTCTTTTTCAGGTACTTGGAGCTGATAACCGTTCGAGAGTAGGATGGGTTGCAGTTAGCATGGGTAGTAGTTTATGTAGTTACATTGTAATTGTAATCGTGAGTATTGTAAGACCGAAAGTGTGTCGGCATCTGAATTGTAATAGAAACTCGGTATAGCTTGTATTGTATGTGACTCAGTTTTAGCAAAGAATGAGAATTGTAACTGTATTGAATACTCAGAAATTCCGGCCATCAGACCGATGCTGCATTGAGTTAGGCCTTATTTTCCTCGTTGGTGTCTAACGGCATTGTTTCACCCACCATTGTATTTAGAATATCCGTTACGTATGTGTTGATTATCAAGGTGATTAAGGGTTAATGACGGGATTAGCGGTAGGGGTGTTACAGAAGTCAAAACTCTTACTTGTTTTTTGGATTTATAGAGAGAGAGAAGACTAGTGTGTGAGTGGGAGGCTGGTGTGCAAGAGATGCAACAATACCACTTTTGAAATATCTCTGCAAAGGCGCAAACACATAAATTATAAGAGAATGAAGAGAAATACAATAGCATGTATGTATAGCATGTATGTTCCTTGTTCGTAGTTAGGAATGCAAAATTATAGTGAGTAAAGAGAATGAAGAGAAATGCGGCAGCAACATGTATGTTCCCATTTCGTAGTTAGAATTGCAAAATTACAGTGAGTGAAAAGGAAGATAAACACAATAGCATGTATGTTCCTTGTTCGTAGTTAGGATTACAAAATTATAGTGAGTGAAGAGAATGAAGAGAAATGCAGCAGGATGTATGTTCCTTGTTTGTAGTTAGGATTGCAAAATTACAATGAGTGAAGAGAATGAAGAGAAACACAACATGTATGTTCTTTGCTCATAGTTAGGATTACAAATTATAGTGAGTGAAGAGAATGAAGAGATAAGTTAAAGTATATTATCCGTTCCAAAAATGAATTGGTTTCAGCCCTATTATAAATCTGGCGTACGAAAGACGAATTAGCTCTAAAATTATCATTGTAGAGAGCACAAACAACACATTTATTTCCTCAAACATTATATCGAGCACCTTGTGTGCACAACAAATTATACTAATTTTATACCATTATTACACACTTATTATGCATAGACAACTACATTGAACACCCATAATCACATTGTACTTATTATGCATTTCTAATAGTCATTTTATACTCGTTTTTCTATCCTTCACTCCTCAGGTGCACTCGTCGGTGCTTTCCTTTGGTTAATTGGACAGGTTTCGGTGTCTAGTTATGAGCCGACCCAATTTGTCCTATAGATTTCTATCGCTCTTCAAGGTAAGGTTTAATGCTCACTTGTCACTGCGTATAAGCACACCTCTAAATAGTACGTAACTATCGGGACCCCGGTCCTTATTGGTTTACTTAATCACTAGTTCTTTTCTCTATCTTGTTGTCACAACAATTACAGCTATCACATCGGTCTTCCCAAGTAGGAGGAATTCTTCGGTCTCCTTGGCGCCATCCATTACATTGCCTCTACAGGCGACATTGAAAGTGTGGGCAGCAGCGGGTAGGGTACCACTGCTGTTTCCTGGAATGTTCTCCTAACGAGCTAGAGCGGCTATTGCCCTCTCAATGCCATTAGGGATTGCAAGACCTCCATTACCCCCCAACATGCCTCACCCTATGTGGCTTCTATCTCTACTGGCATTTGTGATACGGTATGTCGTATCATTTCTTGGTAGTTTAACGCATAGTAATCAACATCATTGAAATGCCATTAAGGCTATTTAAGACCAGATGTCTCGTACCTCACAAACGTTTCCCGTGTTTCCCATAAACGTAAGCTCACTGTCTTAGTCCTAGTATCTCGTCATCAGAGCGGTACTCGCTCTGATACCACTTTTGTAACACCCCAACTCCAAAAAGCCAAATAATCTAACACGCCTAACAGAAATAATTGATCGAGTCGCAGCGGAAAGTAAAACCAACCATAACTTAAACCTGGGTGTTACCCGTCATTACTCACCCATGTGAGTAATGAAGCGTTTACCAAAAACATAATCCAAAAACCCGCAGTGATGACAGAGACATAAATTCAACACGCTTTACAATACTTAATCCTAAAAAGGACAGTGAGCTGTCTAGCTAACTAACCATATACAGTTCAACAGAATCCTATGGTATAATCGGAGGTATACCGCTGATTACTCCCAAAAGTCCCACAGTCGCGCATCAATCTTCGCAGCTATAGTCCTGTAATTTGGTGGCCATAAAGCTCAGCACAACCGCTGAGCGCGCTACTATATAATCCTCATGAACCCTAAGAATACTCAGGTTAATTAAGCCCAATTGTAAACATGTTGTACCAATTTCATGCTATTCCATATTCATTTATAATGACAGTAAGGCAACAATAAAACAACCATGAATCCATCCAATAACCACATAAGTTCACAACAAGCAGTAAGCATGTATTCAAACAACGTGTAAGAGAAAGTGATAATGATGCGAGAGTTGTTCTCTCCTGAACGATTTCTGTCATGCGGCCTTTGAGGCCTCTTTTTTACGTTATCCAGGACTAAGAGTATCTCTTAAGTCTTTTCTTATTTTTAGTTACCTTTACTTAATTAAGGAGGGCGTCATGTTAGGACAACCCATATATATACTTCCTTTTCTGGAGCAGTCGCTCTTGTGCACAAATAGTAGTGCTCCTTTGCCAGGGGTCCATAGAGACCTGACGGCTGTAGCCATGCACCAACAGCAGTGCCCTCTGACCAACGATCGTATCCGGCTCGTTGGAGTTTCTATATCGAAAGGACCCTATCTGGTCGTCCTCTCTCTTCGGTGATTACCAATGCGCAACCATGTAGTCCGTGATTACTGTGGATTTTCCTCAACTTTAATTAATTCCACCATATGATTAGGTATGTGACCTTTACCTAAGATCTATCCTTAGGTTATATAGAGTAATGTTCTCTATGTATGGACCTTTAAGGTCTTTAGTGTTCACCTAGACATCACCTAGGTTACTTCCATTCTTGAGTATGTGTAATATGATTAATATCACTAATCATTCATAAATACCATTTTCATTCTCGTCATCCGTAACTCGATCCGAGTTTTACGTATAGAATTGCCTAAGTCATAATTTGTCGCGTACAATTGAAATTACGGAAAAGCAGGCAATTAAATTCATAATCTCAACATATAACACACATATCAATCTTGTCAATCATTCACACAAATATCAGAACCCGAGGAAGCCCTCACGAACACTCCGACCATACAATAAAGTACGTACACCGATGTTGATGCACGATTATTGATATATCTTTTAGTGCCTAAACCCCTTATCTTTCTTGTCTTTTTCCTATGTTTATGGTTTTATGATGTTTATATTTTTGTTAAAGTAGAAATAAGTCACACTGGCTTGTATTGGTGTTTTTATAACTTAGGACGCGATCTAGGAGAAATTCGGTATAAATGGGAAAAATCTGGGTCGTGTCCGGACTTACGTCCGACCCTGTGGTCCGGACGCCTTGTACCTGTCCAGCAAACTGGTGCAGACGCTAACCTGGACGTGACTTAATTCTCACCAGTCGAAGCTTTAACGTGTCCGGATGGCGTGTCCAGCCTTGTAACCCAGACGTGTTCAGAAGGATAAAAATATTTACGACCACGAGTGCAGCGCCGTGATTTCGATATATATTTTCGTCTAGCCAGGGCGTCCGGCTAACTGACCCGGACGTCTCACAAACAAAAGAATACTCGCCTGACAAAGCTATCTCTTGTCCGGCTATCCTACCTGGACAGGTGAGCCGGACGTCTGTATTTTGTGTCAGAATTTCTATTTTGAAGGAGCGTGCACCAGACATTTTGGGAAGACATTGAGAATTCAAATTGAGAGCTGACATATTTCTTCCTCTGCAGCCATGCAACACCAAGGGGCAACCAAGGAGAATATCTACTTCAATTTCATCAGTTTGTTCAACCCTACCGCTAGCAAATCTTTGGATCCGACATAGAGATGTTTTCTACTCCTTCTTCTCTAATTGTTTCCTCTTTCGATATGCTTGGCTAAAGGATTAAACTCTGGGGAGTGGTGGTTGTAAATAGTAAGGTTTTGTAGAATTATTTTTAGTTAATTTGGGATCTATCAGGGGTTCATTTAAGATTATTGTTTGCGCTTGAAATACCCCAAACTTAGATATGGTGTTTAAGTGATAAACTAAGATATAAGGAGGCTAAATAATGCCTTAGAAACACTAAGAAACATATTTAATCAAAGAAAACATAAGGAAACACCAAAAGAGCAGTTTAAGCAAAAACGTGCTTTAAGCTTGGAGAGTCTTGGGTGAGCACCCAAATATCATTCTTAGACCTTAGTAATATCCTAATGGTCATTTCAAACCAATTACCAAAGAAAACCAAGCTTGAAAACAAGTTAAAACACAAAATGTGCTTTAAGGAGTCTTAAAGCACATTTTTGAAAAATTGTCTTGTAAATGGGTTTTGAGTGGCTAAATGTCCATCATTACTCTTTAATTAACATGTGTACTAATTAGTATCACATTAGGAAGTCTAAATCAATGGGAAATTGAAATACCTCGTAATTAAAAATAGTGATTAATTAGACTAGTAAGTAATTTAGAAGCTTAATTAAGTATAAATAATCACAAGGGAACAAATCCCGAAGAAAACGGATCCTTAAAATGGATTAAAAGCACTAACGAACCTTAAAGCACGTTTTTCGAGGTAACCGGGAAAACGTGTCTTTAAGCGGGTCAAATAGACTCGTAACAATTTTGGTCAACTAAATAGTCACTAATAAATATTAGTGAAGCTTTAGAACCAATAAAATCAAGAAAACGAGAAATTTGTAAAAAACTGTCAAAAACGGGAAGTTGTGGGGTAGAAACATAAATAACCAAAACTTATGTGTCCACCTTTAAAATAAAAAGTAAAGTTTGTGTGTGTGTGATGGGTGCAGCCGACCCCATACCCTCCTCTCTCTCACACACTCACTCACTCACTCATTTAAAAAAAACAAAAATAATAAAGTAAAACACTCACCACTTTATTCTACCTTACACCCTCACACTCTCTCTCCTATCCCCTCATTCTCTCCTCACGTACACAGCCTCCCTCACTCTCTCTTTTCTTCCTTTCTTCTTCCCCATGCAATTTCCATGGTGATTTGAAGCAAACCACAAAACTCCATCTTCTCTCCTCTTGTTACTATATCAAACCTTCTCCAAAAATTACAAAAACTACACCATTGGACTCCTCTCATCAAGAGGAACAATTCCCTCTTTTCAAAATCCAAAAAGGACCATTTTCGTTTTTATGGGTATGCCCCATTTGGAGCTTCAAGACTACCATTAGCACCACCTCCTTCTCCTTGTTCTATTGAGGTAAAAATCTTCTTGAAACTCCATCTTTTTCTAGCCTTTGTGGGCAAAATGAAATTTAAACTAAAACCTTGTATGGTGTTTTGGTACTCTAGCCGATTTTGGCTTTGTTGGAGGAGTGGAAACATTGTTCTTGAGCTATCCTAAGCATCACCTACATCCTTGCAAGGTAATGAAATCTCTAAACCCTAAAATATGCCTTAAGCTTCAAAGAATGGTTAAGAGTTAGTTTTAGTATTGAACTATGTATGTTGATGGGCTGTAGCCTTAGAGAGTTTGATTTACAAACCGGTGGAGAGAGAGAAGAGAAGGAAGAAGGAAGAAGAAGGAAGGAGGAAAAGAAAACTAGAAGGGAGAACAAGGTAGTGATACTAATCTTTGTGTAGCTCTGTGAATTCTTATGTAACAGATTTTTAGTAATGAAAATATGTATTGTAAGATGGTAGTGTAATGGTAGTGTAACGTGTAGGAGGAAACAAGCTTTTAAACCTTTAAAGACATTTTAAAACTTGTTAAAACATAGATGGGAGTTAATGTTTGAGTGCAGGAATTTAATGTTGTTTAGTGTGGTATTTGTGTATGAGAGTTGGGTATATTTGTATTGGCTATAAACAGGTGGTGTGGATTATTTATGTGAGTGAAACAATGTGGTGAGAGTGTAAAAATATAGGGGAGACTATGGCAAAATTTACATAGGAAAAGAACACTTAGTGAACTAGGAACTAGGTGGATAATGTAGTTGTAACAATTTTGATAGAGAAAGATAGAGAGTATATTAGGAGAGATAGTTAATGTAGTGGTAAGGTATTAGAGGTGCTAGAAATGACATTAGAAGAGGGAACCAAAGATGGGGAGTGTTAGAGTAAAAATCTGTAGCAAAATGCACCAAGGAAGAAAACAAGGTAAGTGTTGAATAGAAACTTAGAGAATTGTGTATATAAGTTAGTATAGAATTGTGTAATGAATTAGGAAATGAATTAGCATGATTTAGAGTGTTTAAATTGTACTAAAACATGTTAGGATGTATGTAGGAAGATTGGGGAAGCAATGGGTGAAATTGGGAAAAGAAAATAAGGTCTGTAGCGAAGTTCTGCTACCGTCCGACCCAGAGTATGGATCGGACAGTGGGTCGGACGGGGCTTAAGCAACGATAATAATCTTTCTGGAACGGTCCGACCCAGGGCTGTGAGTCGGACGTGGGTCGGACAGGCAAAATTTCCTGTGTCGAAGTTACTGACTTTGTCCGACCCAGAGTCTGGGTCGGACAGTGGGTCGGACGGAGCTTGGACACGGGACCGAAACTTTCTGGAACGGTCCGACCCAGAGGAGTATGGGTCGGACGGAATAGTGCTGGGTCGGACGGGAAGAATTTCAGAGACGGGAATCTACTGGAACGGTCCGACCCAGGGCTTGGGTCGGACGCTGGGTCGGACGACCCATAACTTACAAAAAAAAATGTAAGCTTATAACCAGTATATATATATATGTCCCACCTATACATATGTACATATATATGTAAGTAAACCATTGTTAAGTAACTAGAAGTAAGAAAATAAAATGTAAGTATAGGAATGTAAAGACTTAATAAGTATGAGTTAGGAAACGTAAGAGTAATCGAATTAAGTTAATGATAGTTAGATTAATCATTCGATTGTATGTATATCATAGGATTTGATTTGTGACACCGGAGGACGTTCGGAAATACGTACAACGGTGAACGGTATGACTTTCTCATGCCCCGTATGCTATCTTGGTTACTCTGATTTGTGTGTTGTGTGCTAATTGATCACCAAATAAGATAAATGCACGAATCGGAGTTATCATGCTTACTTGTGAATATGTAGTGTGGTATGTTGTGTATATTTTCTTTAAATATCAGTTTGTATAATTCATGAAATGTATGGATGAATATGAATGTGTGTATGAATGATATACTGTACTGTGACCGAACATGTTTGTGATTGGACTTCTAACTGATTCCTAACAAGCTAACCAATCTAACTTAAATTGGTAATTAAATTGGAATGAGTAGAAGTCCGATATAGCTTCGGCCACGCGTGAGGATGAGGAGACACAAGAGGTTGGATCTGATTCCTGACTCTTAAACTAGTCGCGGCCCAAATCCCTTAAGTGGGTAGCATCCCGGATTGGTGAGTCAAGTAAATCCCGGTGGTGGGACGGTGTAGTCCCCGGGCCGGAGGTCATACCGACTTAACATGAGTAAAAGTAAGTAAGTAAGAATGAGTAAGTAAGTAAAGGAAAGTAAGTAAGTAAAAGTAAGAGTAAGTAATGCGAAATGAGTAAAGGAGTAAATAGCATTCCGATTAACCCGGATGCGTAACTTGGCTAACCCGGTGAAGGTAAGTATTTTGTGTATGCTATTGTATTGTTGCCTTGGAATGTATAATGTATTGTATATGTACGTATGTTGTATGCAAAGCATGTATGTATGAAATTAATGAATCGCATGCTTAGTGGACGTCAAATAGTCGGCGTGCCCTAGCTAGCACTCGGTATATGCGGAGTTTATGCGCAGCTTTTGCTGAGCCCCTTGGGGCGATGTTTTTACTACACGCAGGTACAAGAGAAGGATGAAGGCCGTGAAGAGATGTAGCTAGTTTCTTTTGATTCCTTTCTGGATTGTAAACAATGAATTATGATTGGTGTACTAAGTAGTACACGGCTGTAAGTTTTTGTTAGCCGGTGTACCATGGGGTACACCTTTTTGGATAGTGGAAGTATTGGATTGGGGTATAGACGAGTAGCTTGTAGAAACTCATTCTTTTGGGAAGTTTGAATTGGGATGTAATTGAATACACTTAAATACTCGGTGATCCATTGATGTAAGTATTCGGTATGTGGTATTTTGGTAAGTAATATAGTAGCTCGGTATATTATGTTCATCAGACCGTCACTGTAAGTAGAATAGCCTAGCTAGCCGTATGGGCGGTTAGCGGCGTTGTATCACCCGCCGTAGTAAGTAGTAGTCTTCCGCGGCGTTGTATCAAAAATTTCACAATTATGTGCCTTGTTTAGTGAATAGTAACCAAATAATGCTAGTTTAAGACATTAGTCAAAGTAAGTCAATTAAATGGTCAACAAAGACCACAACCTACCTTATTTGACCAAGGGGGCCGGTTTTTAAGTGTGACTCACCACACTTATCTAGCTAAGTAAAGAGAAAGCAAAAGTAAGAAAGTTAACTATTCACCTTTTAACATAATATCTCACCTTTAGTAGTTCTCTCCTCCTCTCTTCATTCTTCATCTTCTCCATCGGTTTCCCTAGCTCTCTTTCCTCTCTTTCACGTAAGAAGACAACTCCATGCTAGCTCCATCTTCTTTTTCCCACATCTTGCTCATTTAAGCTCCAAAATCAAAACCAAGTACATATATCTCTTAGTTAGCTCAAGCTCTTCCTTTCTATCTTTTCAAAATTTCAAGAGCCTCATTTTGGAGCCAAGTCAAACCGCCATTAGAGGAGGAAACTCAAGCTTGGAGACTCCATTAGCTTCTCCATTCCCTTAAGGTAAAGAATATGTAAGAAAATCTAGGTTTCCATCATTTTCTCTACATGTCCGAAAATTATCACTCATGGGGTTCCATTTTTATGCCTTGTTCTAGCTTGTTTTCTACTCTCCAAAGGATAAAGGAGGTCCTTCTTGCTTCATATCCAAGCTTGTCTTGAGAAACCAAGGTAAAACAATCAATTTAATACCTTAAAACACATTTTAACCTAGGTTTTGTTCCTTAAGGTTAGTGTGTTGTTTAGTACTCATTGGAGTCATTGAATATTGGCTAGAACATTGGCAAGGAGACTTGGTTGGTGACCGAGATTGTTCAAGGAAAAAGTCTAAGGAGGAAAGTTTGCGAGCTTGTAAAAGAACAAGGTAAATTACGTACCTTAAGATGTTTTATTGTTTAAGGGAATGGAATTTAGATATGTGATGAGTTTAGTGTAGAGTTTACATTGGGTAAAGGGGTTATAAAACCTAGGAGAAAGAACAATGGTTATACTTGTGAACTTGTGACTAAGGAGCAAATGAGAAAAGGAGATAGTTTAAGAATGTCAAGGTGAATTATAAGAGCATTTAAATTGCAATGGGAGCCTTGTTATGTGTATTTGCAGGTCAAAGGCTATATATATATTGAGGAAATTCAGTGTTTAAGATTTACGCATTTAAGGGCCTAAGAGCCAAGTCATTTAAGGGCCTAAGTGCCAAGCAATTTAAGTTCATGCACTATATTGTGATGTAGTGTAGTTTTGGTGTGTGATGTGTGTAAGGAGGTTTAATGAGAGTTTGAATGTTGATAGCTATTTGATGGTGAAAAACTAAATGTTTTTGTGTAAGAATGTACTAGAGAACCCATGGCAAAATTTAGAGAAGAACCTAAGTGTTTAGGATGTGTTAAGGAGATTTCATGACCAACGTAGTACTAGGAAGTTTTAGAGGTTGTCTTGATGAAAAGGGTGAGTTTAAGGTGTATAATGAGTTAGAATGACCTAGACATGATCAAGGAGGATTTAGGAATCAAATGAATATACTTGAGTATTTAGGACTTAGGCAAATGTTGGTAAACGACTAGGAAGGAAATAATGTGTTGGTAGAAGGAAGCATAAACTTGTGTAGAAACTTTAAGTAGTTGCATAAAAGAGTTTTAGATGGTGAAAGATGCTTGGGAGATGATGTTATAGTGGTGAGGAAGCATTTGACATAGTGGTTATATTAGGTATGAACCACCACTTAGAAACCTAGTGAAAAACATTACAAGTGTTGGCATGATTACAAGGAAAATGCATAATGACTAAGGTGGATGTTGGTGAGTGATTTAATGTGTTTAGTGGAAGGCTTAAGGTGTATTTGAGGTGCCCAAATGAGGTTAGAACATACTAGGATATATGAGGTGAAGTTCGGAGTTAAATGGGAATTTAGAAACAAGGTTCAGGAGCCGACCGACCTTAGGGACCGGACCTGCAAGGTCGGTCGAGCTCAGTTTACACTACCGGAAAGAGTTTCTAGAACCGACCGAACTTGGGGACCAGACTTACAAGTTCGGTCGGGCTTGTATTTTGTGTACGAATTAAGTCTCTGGAATGGACCAACCTTGGGACCGGACTTACAAGGTCGGTCATGCCTAGAATTTTGTACTGGAATTGGTCTCTGGAATCGACCGAACTTGGGACCGGACTTGGCATGTTCGGTCGAGCTTAAATTTCCAACAGGGGAAAACTCTCGGGAATGGACCGACCTTGGGGACCGGACTTGCAAGGTCGGTCGGGGTAAAATTTTCATACGGTAATGCATCCTGGAATGGACCAACCTTGGGTAAGGTCGGTCGGTAAGTTCGGTCGAGCCAAAAACAAAAAAAAAGGAAATTTTAAATTCTAAAGATGTTAATTGGTAATAAGGTATGCCATTGGTAGGGTAATAATGATTAGGGACCTAAGAACCTAAGAAATTAAGTGAAGTTAAGTATAAACCTTAAGGTTTAAAGTTAAGTTTATAAGGTTAGGTGGTAAGCACTTAAGGGAGTACTGGATGGGAATCTTAGAGATTAAGTGTCTTAAGTAAGGTGCAAATAACTAATGACCTAAAAATGGATGAATGTTTTAGGTTTGTGAATTGGGACCCTGAAGAAGGTTAAACAAACAACAGTCGACGGTGAACGGTAGAGTCTTTCTTGTGACATGCTTGCTAACGAGGTGTCCCTCGGCTTGTGTGCTATCTGTTTATTTGCTATGACTAAGACAAGATAAAGCATGCAACTGGATATTAATGCTCTCGTTGTGTATGTGTTTTCTTCACACTAACCCACGAGGCTTAAGGATAGCTACTAACTAAGTTTGATACTTATTAAGTTAAGGAGAGGATTGTACATTGGTGATTGTTGGTTAATACCCGTCAAGGTTTAACTAACACTTGGTATTTAAGACTTTCACTAACCGTAACTTGAGGTGGGAGTGAGCAATCCGGAATGGTACCGGCACATGTGTATTGGGGGAGGTCGGTATCTGAATCAAATCCGACTTCCAAATAAGACTTGTCATTAGACTCGTCGCCTGGGGTCAACAAACCGACCCGACCACCCGGACTACTGTTTGAGGTGGGAGGCACATTAAGGATGGCGTGGGGGGATCAAGCCTACATCCCCAACAAATTAAGAAAGGTAGCTTATTGCCGGATAGTGCACTGCTACCGGCTAAGGATAACCAAGCCCTACAAAAATAAGCAACCAATTAAGGGCTAACCAATCTAATAGTGGATCGGTTGGCAATTATAAGGCTAATGAGATTGTGGATTTAAGGAGTTAAGATCTAACTCACTTATTAAGGGAACGCCTGAGTCGTTCATTTGCATTTGAGCTATTTAAGTTCTTTGTGGTTTATTGTTTTATCACATTTCTTATTATGTTTGTTATGCTAATCAACTTCCATGCTATCGACAATTAGTCGTCGTAGCCCCGTTAGCTTGGGGGCCATGAGAGGGTCGTACCAGCATTCGTGCTGACCCCCTTTGGGGGCTGTTTTTACACTTGCAGGTAAGCGGCCGATGAAGTCACACCACGAGAGTAGGAGCGGGTAGCCCTAGGTGGGACTTTATTTTGAGTACGGGTAGCGCCTGTGCACCCGTCTGTTAGTAGTTGAACTTGTGAAGTATTGTATGGTTTTGGAGATACTATAAACTCGGTTGGTGTATGTATTATGGATATGCGGTTGTAATTATTTAAGTAACGGTATTTCTTGTTGATTAGACCCTGGCAAGGTCCTGGTGTTAGTTTAGTTCCGCTGCGACGTTTATGTATTACTGTTAAGTTGCGATAACCACGAATGGCTTAAGGCGGGGTGTTACAAAAAGTGGTATCAGAGCGTAGTTACGCTCTGATCAAGAAATACCGGACATAAGGAACCACCGAGTTAGGATCTAAGTTAAGAAATAAGTGACGGGTTAAGGGTGTGTGCTGTTAGTGTGAGTAGAGTCAGATGACCACTAATAAGTGTGGATCGTCTTTACCGTCTACGGACGTTATAAATTCGTTAACCGAAACAGTGGTGGATACGAATCTAATGTTAGTTGTGATTGTTCAGATGTCAGGAAGGAGAGGCCGAGGCCGTGGTCGAGGCGACGAGACTGAGATACCGGAAGGGCAGACGATCGCAGAGATCGTAGCTGCCGCCTTAGGGCACATGGGGTATCAGCCTGGTGTGGGTGCACCACCTCCACCGCCACAACCCCGGGAACCGAATTGGGTGAAGAGCCTTTCAGACCTTCGACCCGCACATTTTAAGGGGGAGACCGATCCCGCCAAGCTCGAGGCGTACATCTCCGAGCTGGAGACCGCCTTTGAGACCCTTGACGTCCCTGCTGGGATCAAGGTGCGTCTAGCTGCATTCTACCTGAAGGGGGCAGCAGGCGATTGGTGGAAGCTGGTGAGGGCCGAGCATGTGGCCAATCCAGAGTTCGGCTGGGAGCAGTACACCGCCTTGCTACGGGCAAAGTACTATCCCGCCCATGTCCAGACAAAGAAGCGCCTACAGTTGGATGCGCTCATGTAGACCGACAAGGTGACGGTGGACGAGTATTACACAGAGTTCACCGCCTTGCTCCGTCTTCTGCCAGGTCTTGGGTATTCAGACCAGATACTGGTGGACCGCTTCTATGGCCGACTTAGCCATTGAATCCGCTACGGCATGGGGCCGACGAGTTATACTACCTTGTAGGTAATAAGAATGAGTAAGATATAATTAAGTGAATAAGATTTAGTTTGTGAGAAATAAGAGGAACTAATACCATGGGAAGTAGGAGTGCTATCATGCCGCTGCTAAGGTTGAGATAACCGTCCAGCTAAGGGACGAGGACAATTCCAAGAGAAAGAATGCTGGGAAGAGTATAGAACACCAAGGGCAAGGTGAGTACAAGAACCAGAAGTACCAGCCTCAAGCCCAAGAGAACCAGAACCAAAAAGGAAAGGAGGAAAAGGAGAAGGCTACTGATGAGCCACTGAAACTGACTTATGCTTATGCTGCTAAGCACCTGCGCTCCAGGGCGCCAAAGGGTAAGGAAATACACCTTGAGTAAATAAGAATGGTTAACAACATTGAGACACAGTCACTGATGCGATACGTAATCAGGTACTGAGACTGGAAAGGAAATCGGAGGTGGCTACCAACGACACTACTATTGCCAGAGGTGCAAGGGGGACCACCCCAGAGTTGACTGCAGGGGGAATAAGGTGGAGTGTAATTTTTGCGGTGTACTCAGGCACTGATAAGCCGCTGACTTATCATATTTTATGTATTAGATTTAGGATTATATTTATCTAAATAAGGTGAAATAGTTAATATTTATGTTATATTATGTATTAAAGTGTATTATTTGTTCAGTCTTATGTTTTTATATGTTTTTCATGCAAGGAAACACTTTTGACCAAAATGCCGGACATAAGGCCGGTTAACTCCTGCACGGCACAAGCGTGGAGCAGAAAGAGGTGCTATGCCGGGTATGTTGCCGGGTACATCCTAGCCGGCACAAGTAAAAAGTTGCCTCAGTTCACCAGAAGTTAGCAGTACATGAAGAGGTTCCTTTTGATGAAGGGATGTCTTTTGATGAAGAGGTGTCTCTTGATAAAGAGATGTCTTTTGATGAAGAGGTGTCTTTTGATGAAGAGGTGTCTCTTGGCAAAAAGGTGTCTTTTGGTGAAGAGGTGTCTCATGATGAAGAGGTGTCTCATGGTGAAAAGGTGTCTTATGGTGAAGAGGTGTCTTTTAGTTGGAAAGATGTCTTTTGGATGAGAAGACACTATAGAAAGACATCATTTGGTGATGTGTCTTTCCATACCAATACAACTATTGTAAAAGGTATCTTTTTGCTAAAGACATGTCTTGTAGGTGTATCTTTATGGAAAGACATCATTTAAGATATGTCTTTCCATAGAATCACTTCCAACACCTATAAATACCCTTCCCATGTGGTCATTTGAGGACACACTTCAACATCATATTACACTCCATTCATTACTCCATTTCCGCACTCTTCCAAGGTGTTGGTGTCCAAGGAAGTTCTATGCAACTTTCCACGCGAAGAGAAGAATCCATGGCGGGTTAAGGCTACATCCAATCTTCTTATCTCCTGTGTATTCTCTCTCTCGATTTGTGTGGATGGTGGAGTAGGAAATCCTTGTTTATTCTTTGGTTAGGGAATGAAACTCTCCTTGTAAAATAATGTGTTCTTCTTAATATAATTTCAAGTTTATTTTGAGTAAGGTTCTTATTGAAAGAGAATAGGTTGATCTCTTTTTCTCTTCATGCAATTCTTACTTGTGGAAGACAAGTCCCAAGTAAGATAGGTTAGACTCTCTTAATGGTCTTTCTACTCTCTTCTTATGAATTAAGAGTTAGTAGTGAGAGTGAAGATTAACCCACATTTCCCATTACTTTGTTCATTTCGTGGCATGATATATGCTCGGATTGTTAATAGGTAGTGAGTTTTCTGTTTTCTACTCGGAAACTGGAGAAAGAATATGCATTATGACTATGCCGGACGCACTGCCGGGTGGCCAATGTCCGGCATATTCAATGTCTTTGAATATGCCGTGCAAGTGGTATCCGGCAGGACACCCGGCGTGTTCAGTTGTTGGTTAATTCGAAGGCTTGTGTTTACGTTTTGAGTTCATATTGATACTTAGATGGTTTTAAGCCCTGAATCAAGAATATTCTCCTTGTAAATACCACTTAGATTAGTTAGTTTTAATTAGGATTAGAAAATATTTCAATTTCCCCCCTTGTCTTAGAATAGGTTATTACCGGATTAGGACTAATTTTCTATAAGTCCCTTGGGTTCGATACTCTTGGTCGTAATTTGCTCATGCTATATTCCGACCGGGTTTTATTTGCTACCCGTAGTAGAGTTGTAGGTTTAGTTTATTATTTTGTTCTTTTGTATATAGTTTATCCTAACAATTTCTCGTTTAGCAAATTGGCGCCGTTGCCGGGGACTTGGAATTAGTCCAAGTCCTAAATTCGGTAATACGCCCTATTCTTTATTCGTTATTTTTTTTTTGATTCCTTGATTTATTGATTTAAATTTGTACATATTTTAGTTCGGTTGAATATGCCGGGTGCCAGGCCGGATATCTAGTACCCGACACATTCAACATTTTTCCTTTAATTCTGTTTGTTTTTGTTCGCTAAGTTGAGTATGCCGTGCAACAGGCCGGATAAAACACGTCCGGCATCATGGAAGAAGTCTTAAGCCGGACGGGATTCATCCGGCGCACAATCCGGCATTTAATCTCAACTTTTATTTTTGCATTTTTTTCCTTTTAACAATCTTTGATTTATCTGTAAATATTCATTTCCTTTTCTTTTTCAAGTTTGAACACGCCGGGTAATATGCCGGGTAAATCCAACCCGACATTAGTGGAGGAAGTCCACTGCCGGATACGCAATGCTCGGTACCATGTCCGGCACGTTCAAGATTTTTTTTTTATATATTTATTTTTCGTTAAGTGTTAAAGTTCTTTATAAATTCTCTTTGTTTTCTTTACTCGCTCATAATACTCCCGATTCGTTGATCCTCTTATTTTTGCTTTCGTATTGATTAGGCCGGGCTTGGCGCCGGGTAAATATAACCCAACATGTATGGAGGAAGTCCAATGCCGGGTAGCCTACACCCGGCATGATGCCCGGCACGATCAATTTTTGTTTTTTGTTTTGTTTTTTTTTTTGCTTTGTAAATTTTATTATTTACCTTGTCTTTATTTTTAGGACCAATTTTTAATTATTATTAGTTTAAATTCTTTTATGTATTTAATATTATTATTTATTATTATTATTTATTTTTTACAAAACATTTTATTGTTTGTGTGTTACTCCTCCAAAGAAAATCAGGTGAATGCACTTCAAGCACACTCCCTACACAAATAATCAAATACCACAGGCGAATGGCAATAACCTCCCCTCCTTAGCAGGCGAATGTGGAAAATTGCACGACCACACGCCCAATGCTCCGAATTGCCAGATTTTATACCACCTGAGGAAGCGGAACTTGCAGAAACATCGATCATTCGCATGGAGCATAAGTCGATGCAGTTGCAAATACAACAACTTTTTGCTCAACTATGACCACTTGGTCAACTCCCGTCTCCAACACTAAATTGATCGACAGGAGTATGCGAGATCGATCTTCGTTTCTATCGAGATCTCTGATCACTCGGCCAAGTAGCCAAAGGCTAAGTGTAGGGCAGCCCCACGCATCCGGTCTTCTTTTTCCGCAGGGGAGTCACTTCCTTTCCTTATTTCTTTTTTTTTCTCTTTTTCTTTTGAAACACTGGGGACAGTGTTCCTGCCAAGTGTAGGGCAGGGTCCCCCTTAAAAAAAATTTTATTTTTAAATTTATATATTTTATAGAAAATAAATCACTAGTACATTTGATATAATAAGTTTAGAGTTTTATCAATGTTTTACTAAAACTTTTTGCGTGTTTTTGATTAAGATGAGATTAGGAATGAATAAATACTTGTTCTCTCAAGAGGTAACCTTTCTAATGACTTGTAGATCCTTGTTTTTAACTTTTTGATTCTCTTTATTAACATGAGTATATGACCTTACTCCTATTTCTATCTCTTATTTACTTCTGGGTAATATTTTCTTTTCTTTTTCAAAATGGTGAGAATTCTTTTGGGTGAAAATCTTAAGAAAGGGTTTTTGTGAAAAAGAAAGAAGAAGAAAAAAAAAGAAAAAAAAGAGAAGAAAAAATCTTCTTCCAAAGGAAAAACATTATATTCCTTGAGGTTGCAAAAAAGTGCCTCAGAATAAAAGCAAGAAACGAGAGTTTTTCCTTTTATTTTTCTCCTAAATTCCCCGTTCTTTAATGCAGAAAAAAAATTGGTTGATTCAGAAACCCTTGCAAAATAGGGCTGAATATAAAAACCATCGATGAGTGTCTTGGCCACATTCAGAAACTCTTGAAAAATAGAGCTGAATGATGGAAACCGGAAAAAGGAGAGATTACAAAAATCCCTTATGCAAAATAGCCCAAAAGTTTTTGATCGGTTTTGAAAATTCTTTGCTTTTATACCCATTCGTATGTTTCTGATGGAATAAGGAGGTTTAAGTGATACTTGTGGATTAGAGTCATATAGTTGAGAATATTTATCTAATTGTCATTCTAAAGTCTATCTGTTTTGTGCATAAGTAATTACTCCTTCCTAATCTAATTTTGCTCGAGGACTAGCAAAAGGTAAGTGTAGGGCCTTGATAAGCCGCTGACTTATCATATTTTATGTATTAGATTTAGGATTATATTTATCTAAATAAGGTGAAATAGTTAATATTTATGTTATATTATGTATTAAAGTGTATTATTTGTTCAGTCTTATGTTTTTATATGTTTTTCATGCAAGGAAACACTTTTGACCAAAATGCCGGACATAAGGCCGGTTAACTCCTGCACGGCACAAGCGTGGAGCAGAAAGAGGTGCTATGCCGGGTATGTTGCCGGGTACATCCTAGCCGGCACAAGTAAAAAGTTGCCTCAGTTCACCAGAAGTTAGCAGTACATGAAGAGGTTCCTTTTGATGAAGGGATGTCTTTTGATGAAGAGGTGTCTCTTGATAAAGAGATGTCTTTTGATGAAGAGGTGTCTTTTGATGAAGAGGTGTCTCTTGGCAAAAAGGTGTCTTTTGGTGAAGAGGTGTCTCATGGTGAAGAGGTGTCTCATGGTACCTTTTACAATAGTTGTATTGGTATGGAAAGACACATCACCAAATGATGTCTTTCTATAGTGTCTTCTCATCCAAAAGACATCTTTCCAACTAAAAGACACCTCTTCACCATGTCTTTTGGATGAGAAGACACTATAGAAAACATCATTTGGTGATGTGTCTTTCCATACCAATACAACTATTGTAAAAGGTATCTTTTTGCTAAAGACATGTCTTGTAGGTGTATCTTTATGGAAAGACATCATTTAAGATATGTCTTTCCATAGAATCACTTCCAACACCTATAAATACCCTTCCCATGTGGTCATTTGAGGACACACTTCAACATCATATTACACTCCATTCATTACTCCATTTCTGCACTCTTCCAAGGTGTTGGTGTCCAAGGAAGTTCTATGCAACTTTCCACGCGAAGAGAAGAATCCATGGCGGGTTAAGGCTACATCCAATCTTCTTATCTCCTGTGTATTCTCTCTTTCGATTTGTGTGGATCGTGGAGTAGGAAATCCTTGTTTATTCTTTGGTTAGGGAATGAAAATCTCCTTGTAAAATAATGTGTTCTTCTTAATATAATTTCAAGTTTATTTTGAGTAAGGTTCTTATTGAAAGAGAATAGGTTGATCTCTTTTTCTCTTCATGCAATTCTTACTTGTGGAAGACAAGTCCCAAGTAAGATAGGTTAGACTCTCTTAATGGTCTTTCTACTCTCTTCTTATGAATTAAGAGTTAGTAGTGAGAGTGAAGATTAACCCACATTTCCCATTACTTTGTTCATTTCGTGGCATGATACATGCTCGGATTGTTAATAGGTAGTGAGTTTTCTGTTTTCTTCTCGGAAACTGGAGAAAGAATATGCATTATGACTATGCCGGACGCACTGCCGGGTGGCCAATGTCCAGCATATTCAATGTCTTTGAATATGCCGTGCAGGTGGTATCCGGCAGGACACCCGGCGTGTTCAGTTGTTGGTTAATTCGAAGGCTTGTGTTTACGTTTTGAGTTCATATTGATACTTAGATGGTTTTAAGCCCTGAATCAAGAATATTCTCCTTGTAAATACCACTTAGATTTTAGTTTTAATTAGGATTAGAAATATTTCAATTTCCCCCCTTGTCTTAGAATAGGTTATTACCGGATTAGGACTAATTTTCTATAAGTCCCTTGGGTTCGATACTCTTGGTCGTAATTTGCTCATGCTATATTCCGACCGGGTTTTATTTGCTACCCGTAGTAGAGTTGTAGGTTTAGTTTATCATTTTGTTCTTTTGTATATAGTTTATCCTAACAATTTCTCGTTTAGCAGGCACCGGGCATATGAGTGCTACGGGAACCCGGAGAGTAAGAATTACAGACCCAATTTTAAGATTAAGACCAAGACCGATCAGGGAGCTGGATCCGACGGTCAGAGGAGGGTGCAGCAAGCTACAGACAAGAACCCACGGGTGACCTAGAAGTCAGGACCCACACTACACTTGGTGGACCGGGACGATGAGCCTGGACCCTCATCGAGGCCAGGTACCGCTATAACCACTTAGTAATAAAATGGCCTGCTTACCGCATTATCATGCATGTTTGGTGAATAAATGAATTAAGTGAGAATGAGATGAGATTAGAACTTAAGTAAGATATAACCTACTACCACTTTAGGAAGCTTCAACATCTGCTATCCAATGCCATCTACACCTAACCCGGAGTACACCGACATCGAAACCATAGACTTTCCAACCGAACATGTCAGGTTATCCGCCCAGGTATGATTTTATTAAGGGGATACCTGAGACCTGAAGCGCAAATAGCCATCATCAGGAAGTAATCAACTAGGAATGGGACCGGGAGGTTTTTATACACCGGAGTACCCAGGGGGAGCAAGAATGAAGTTAAAGATGATGAGCTTAGGCAAGGATTGGAATCCGTATGCCAAGACCTACCAAACCATGAGGACACAGGATGGAATCTCACCACCGGAAATACCCGAAGAATTCCATCCGGTAAACACACAAGTCATGGAGATCGCTCAGTAGTTGGAAGCTGAACCGGTTCCAGACATACAAGCAGACATTTGCATTTTGAACTTCTATGAGAAAGATGGGCGACTTGGACTACATCAGGACAAGGACGAGACAACGGAGTCTCTCAAACGAGGGATACCCGTAGTGTCTTGGTCCATAGGAGATGACGCTGAATTTTTGTACGGCGAGCAGAAGTGTGCGGACCGTGCTAATAAGTTAATACTTAAATCAGGGGATGTATTAGTTATGGGAGGAGAGTCAAGGATGTTATACCATGGGATTAAGAGAATCAAGCTGAATACAGCACCGTCAGCAGTGATTAATGCGACGCATATGAAACCAGGACGGTTAAACCTAACCTTTAGACAATATTAGTCATGTAATGCTTTAGTGTGGGATAAGGAATGAGATGTAAGATTAAGGCACATGTTGTAAACAGGATGGTTATGAATAAAATAATAGTGTTGTTCATACAAATTGTTACGACTCTTGATATACCATCAATACTCATGAAGCTTATGAATACAATTAGGTCATGGACTCGGTACGGAAGGTGCGCTAAGCATACTTACAGAGGCACCGACGCCAGCGGTACTATCCTCACTGCACCTTTCCGATTAATGGGATTGAGATCAGTTCTCTTCGACTCAGGGGCCTCGCATACCTTTGTCTCGGCATCTTTTGCGAGAAGGTTGGGGCTAGACGCTGATGAGCTACCCGACTTCACGGTTACCTCCCGTCTAAGGAGAAGGTTCGTTGCACTCGCTACTACCGAGGAGCCATTGTCAGAATTAAGGGGGAAAACTTCCCAGTCAGTTTTATTGAGTTCAGGGAGTTGGGATTTGATGTTATCTTCGGGATGAACTGGTTGGAGCGGCACAAGGGTCGTATCCTCTGCGCCGAGCATAGATTGCTGCTCAGGAGCCCGTCTGGGTAACAATATCATACCGCCAGAGGCCCAGGGAGCCTTCGACTAAGATATCACCGCCATGGCAATGTAAAGGAGTTGAGGAGAAAGGAAGAAGTGTACCTCTGCTATGTATAGGACATAGAGAGAGACCCCGAGTTCGACCCCGACTTACCGGTAGTGTCGGAGTTCCCTGACCTATTTCCACGGGAACTACCCGGCATACCACCCACTCGGGAGGTAGAGTTCACCATCGAGCTGCTACCTGGTACCGGACCGATAGCCAAGGCACCATACCGCATGGCTCCGACAGAGATGAATGAGTTAAATGAACAACTGAAAGATTTGTTAGATAAGGGATTTATAAGACCAAGTGTGTCACCATGGGGAGCGCCAGTCCTCTTCGTGAAGAAGAAGGATGGTAGTCTCCGCCTCTGCATCGACTACAGAGAGCTGAATGCAGTGACAGTGAAGAATAAGTACCCACTACCCCGCATTGACGATCTGTTCGATCAGTTGAAGGGAGCATCTGTGTTTTCCAAGATTGATCTTAGATCGGGGTATCATCAGATAGCCATTAAGGAAGGAGACATTGAGAAGACGGCATTTCAGACACGATACGGCCACTATGAGTTTACAGTGATGTCGTTCGGTTTGTCGAACGCACCGGCGAAATTTATGGATCTGATGAACCGCTTGTTCCGAGAGCAGCTGGACAAGTCGGTTGTGGTATTCATCGATGACATATTGATATATTCGAAATCTAAGGTTGAACATGAGGAACATCTGAGGAGAGTATTGGAAATATTGAGGGAGAACCAGCTATATGCTAAGTTCTCCAAGTGTGAGTTTTGGCTTGACCAGGTCTCTTTCCTAGGTCATGTCATCTCAGATGCTGGGATCTCAGTGGATCCAGCAAAGATTGATGCCGTACGTACTTGGCCAAGACCGAAGACTGTTACCGACATTCGGAGCTTTCTCGGTCTGGCAGGTTACTACAGGAGGTTTGTTAAGGATTTCAGCAGGGTCGCAAAGCCGATGACCAGTCTGATGAAGAAAGATGCACCGTTCGTATGGACGGCTGACTGTGAGAAATCATTCCAGAATTTGAAAGACTCACTGACCACTGCACCGGTTCTGACCATCCCAGACGGTACGGAGGGCTTTGACGTTTACTGTGATGCATCCGGCAGAGGGCTGGGTTGCGTGCTCATGCAACATGGCAAGGTGGTGGCATATGCCTCACACCAGTTGAAGAAACATGAGGAGAACTACCCCACACATGATTTGGAGCTGGGAGCTGTAGTCTTCGCTTTGAAGATATGGCGCCACTACTTATACGGGGAAATGTGACGATCTACACCGATCATAAGAGCTTAAGATACATATTTACTCAGAAGGAGTTGAATCTCAGACATAGGAGATGGTTAGAATTCTTGAAAGATTATGACATTGACCTCCAATACAAAGAGGGAAAGGCTAATGTTGTAGCGGACGCCCTGAGCCATCGAGCACACTCACTCCATTCGCTAGTTTCTTTCTCCAGCTTGGTTGATGAGGTACGAGAGGCTCAGAGGACAGATGAGCATATGAGAGAGGTCAGACAGAAGCTGACAGATGGTACATTTGAGGGTCAGAAATATGACTTCAGACTTCACGACGATGATCTGATCAGACTTAAGGGCTGGTTATGCATACCACGGGGCAACACGGATCTGAAAGACCGTATACTTAGGGAAGCACACTGTTCTTCAGTTTCCATCCATCCGGGAGCCTCTAAGATGTATAAAGACATGAAGAGATACCTTTGGTGGTCGGGGATGAAGACAGATGTTACCGAGTTCGTCTTGAGGTGTCTCATATGCCAGAAGGTAAATTCGAGCACCGACGACCGGGCGGAATGGTACAGTCGATGCCAGTTCCGGAGTGGAAGTTCCATGATATCTCCATGGACTTTGTAGTTGGACTCCCACCTGCTAAGGGAGGTCTCAACATGATATGGGTGGTGGTGGATCGCCTTACCAAAGTAGCCCGATTCATACCGATGAGGGATACTTGGAAGGTGACCAAATTAGTTGAGTTGTTTGAGAAAGAGATAATGAGACATCACGGGATACCAAAGACCATAGTGTCAGATAGAGATACCAGATTCCTTTCGAGGTACTGGAGAGCTACTAGAGAAGCGTTGGGTACAGAACTGAAGTTGAGTACCGCGTTCCATCCTCAGACAGATGGTCAGACTGAGCGTACGATTCAGACACTCGAGGACATGCTGAGGGCATGTGCCTTAGACTTCCAGGGCAGTTGGATTGACAAATTGCATCTGATCGAGTTTTCATACAACAACAGCTATCACGCTTCGATCAAGATGGCACCTTTTCAAGCGTTGTACGGTAGACCATGTCGTACACCACTCTGCTGGGATGAGTCGAGTGAGACGGTCATTATAGGACCAGAGTACTTAGAGCAAGTTAAGGCTGAAGTTCAGCAAATCAGGTAGAACATGAAAGCTGCCCAAGATAGGCAGAAGTCGTATGCTGATGTTCGACGACGGGACCTGGAGTTCGCAGTGGGCGACCAGGTATTTCTGCGAGTTTCACCGATGAAGGGTGTATTCAGATTTGGGCAGAAGGGCAAATTAAGCCCGAAGTTTGTTGGTCCTTATGAGATTACGGAGCGGGTGGGCCCAATTGCTTACAGGTTGAATTTACCTGCTGAACTGGGTAAAGTGCATAATGTTTTTCATGTTTCACAACTAAATAAATACATGCACCACCCCTCCCATGTGTTAGAACCTGAGAGGTTGACATTAGAACCGAATATGAGATCAGTGGAGGTTCCTCAGAGAATCTTGGACAGTAAGACTAGGGACACTCGCCATAAGTCACTGCGACTGGTGAAGGTTCTCTGGTCTAATCAGGATGTCGAAGAGGCCACATGGGAATTAGAGGATAAGATGAGGGTGAAGTAACCTTCTTTGTTTACTGACTAGATCGTCTGTATAGGGTACGGGGCGTACCCCTTTTTAAGGGGGGTAGAGTTTCCTCGCTTTTGAGTTAGGAAACGAACATGTTTGTCGTTTTGTTTGGGTATGTAAGATGTGATTTTGTGTAAGTTGCTACACTTTGGTGATAAGTTTGAGATATGTATAATACTTATGTATTGTATTTGTGATTGACCTCCGAGTCTTGAGAAGTGTGAATGAGAATATAAGATGTGGTATTAAGATTAAGAATTGAGTACCGTGAATGGTTAAGCTATATGTGAACTTTGGGGACAAAGTTCTTTTAAGGGGGGTAGATTGAAATACCCCAAACTTAGATATGGTGTTTAAGTGATAAACTAAGATATAAGGAGGCTAAATAATGCCTTAGAAACACTAAGAAACATCTTTAATCAAAGAAAACATAAGGAAACACCAAAAGAGCAGTTTAAGCAAAAACGTGCTTAAGCTTGGAGATACTTGGGTGAGCACCCAAATATCATTCTTAGACCTTAGTAATATCCTAATGGTCATTTTTAAACCAATTACCAAAGAAAACCAAGCTTGAAAACAAGTTAAAACACAAAATGTGCTTTAAGGAGTCTTAAAGCACATTTTTGAAAAATTGTCCTGTAAATGGGTTTTGAGTGGCTAAATGTCCATAATTACTCTTTAATTAACATGTGTACTAATTAGTATCAATTATGAAGTCTAAATCAATGGGCAATCAAAAATTTCACAATTAGGTGCCTTGTTTAGTGAATAGTAACCAAATAATGCTAGTTTAAGACATTAGTCAAAGTAAGTCAATTAAATGGTCAACAAAGACCACAACCTAGCTTATTTGACCAAGGGGCCGGTTTTTAAGTGTGACTCACCACACTTATCTAGCTAAGTAAAGAGAAAGCAAATGTAAGTAAGTTAACTATTCACCTTTTAACATAATATCTCACCTTTAGTAGTCCTCTCTCCTCCTCTCTTCATTCTTCATCTTCTCCATCGGTTTCCCTTGCTCTCTTTCCTCTCTTTCACATAAGAAGACAACTCCATGCTAGCTCCATCTTCTTTTGCCCACATCTTGCTCATTTAAGCTCCAAAATCAAAACCAAGTACATATATCTCTTAGTTAGCTCAAGCTCTTCCTTTCTATCTTTTCAAAACTTCAAGAGCCTCATTTTGGAGCCAAGTCAAACCGCCATTAGAGGAGGAAACTCAAGCTTGGAGACTCTATTAGCTTCTCCATTCTTTTAAGGTAAAGAATATGTACGAAAATCTAGGTTTCCATCATTTTCTCTCAATGTCCGAAAATTATCACTCATGGGGTTCCATTTTTATGCCTTGTTCTAGCTTGTTTTCTACTCTCCAAAGGATAAAGGAGGTCCTTCTTGCTTCATATCCAAGCTTGTCTTGAGAAACCAAGGTAAAATAATCAATTTAATACCTTAAAACACATTTTAACCTAGGTTTTGTTCCTTAAGGTTAGTGTGTTGTTTAGTACTCATTGGAGTCATTGAATATTGGCTAGAACATTGGCAAAGAGACTTGGTTGGTGACCGAGATTGTTCAAGGAAAAAGTCTAAGGAGGAAAGTTTGTGAGCTTGTAAAAGAACAAGGTAAATTACTTACCTTAAGGTGTTTTATTGTTTAAGGGAATTGGATTTAGATATGTGATGAGTTTAGTGTAGAGTTTACATTGGGTAAAGGGGTTATAAAACCTATGAGAAAGAACAATGATTATACTTGTGAACTTGTGACAAAGGAGCAAATGAGAAAAGGAGATAGTTTAAGAATGTCAAGGTGAATTATAAGAGCATTTAAATTGCAATGGGAGCCTTGTTGTGTGTATTTGCAGGTCAAAGGCTATAGATATATTAAGGAAATTCAGTGTCTAAGATTTACGCATTTAAGGGCCTAAGAGCCAAGTCATATAAGGGCCTAAGTGCCAAGCAATTTAAGTTCATGCACTATATTGTGATGTAGTGTAGTTTTTGTGTATGATGTGTGTAAGGAGGTTTAATGAGAGTTTGAATGTTGATAGCTATTTGATGGTGAAAAACTAAATGTTTTGGTGTAATAATGTACTAGAGAACCCATGGCAAAATTTAGAGAAGAACCTAAGTGTTTAGGATGTGTTAAGGAGATTTCATGACCAAGGTAGTACTAGGAAGTTTTAGAGGTTGTCTTGATGAAAAAGGGTGAGTTTAAGGTGTATAATGAGTTAGAATGACCTAGACATGATCAAGGAGGATTTAGGAATCAATGAATATACTTGAGTATTTAGAACTTAGGCAAATGTTGGTAAACGACTAGGAAGGAAATAATGTGTTGGTAGAAGGAGGCATAAACTTGTGTTGAAACTTTAAGTTGTTGCATAAAAGAGTTTTAGATGGTGAAAGATGCTTGGGAGATGATGTTATAGTGGTGAGGAAGCATTTGGCATAGTGGTTATATTAGGTATGAACCACCACTTAGAAACCTAGTGAAAAACATTACAAGTGTTGGCATGATTACAAGGAAAATGCATAATGACTAAGGTGGATGTTGGTGAGTGATTTAATGTGTTTAGTGGAAGGCTTAAGGTGTATTTGAGGTGCCAAAATGAGATTAGAACATACTAGGATATATGAGGTGAAGTTTGGAGTTAAATGGGAATTTAGAAACAAGGTTCTGGAGCCGACCGACCTTAGGGACCGGACCTGCAAGGTCGGTCGAGCTCAGTTTACACTACCGGAAAGAGTTTCTGGAACCGACCAAACTTGTGGACCGGACTTACAAGTTCGGTCGGGCTTGTATTTTGTGTACGAATTATGTTTCTGGAATGGACCGACCTTGGGACCGGACTTACAAGGTCGGTCATGCCTAGAATTTTGTACTGGAATTGGTCTCTGGAATCGACCGAACTTGGGACCGGACTTGGCAAGTTCGGTCGAGCTTAAATTTCCAACGGGAGAAAACTCTCGGGAATGGACCGTCCTTGAGGACCGGACTTGCAAGGTCGGTCGGGGTAAAATTTTCAAATGGTAATGCGTCCTGGAATGGACCGACCTTGGGTAAGGTCGGTCGGTAAGTTCAGTCGAGCCAAAAACAAAAAAAAAGGAAATTTTAAATTCTAAAGATGTTAATTGGTAATAAGGTATGGCATTGGTAGGGTAATAATGATCAGGGACCTAAGAACCTAAGGAATTAAGTGAAGTTAAGTATAAACCTTAAGGTTTAAAGTTAAGTTTATAAGGTTAGGTGGTAAGGAATTAAGGGAGTACTGGATGGCAATCTTAGAGATTAAGTGTCTTAAGTAAGGTGCAAATAACTAATGACCTAAAAATGGATGAATGTTTTAGGTTTGTGAATTGGGACCCCGAAGAAGGTTAAACAAACAACAGTCGACGGTGAACGGTACAGTCTTTCTTGTGACCTGCTTGCTAACGAGGTGTCCCTCGGCTTGTGTGCTATCTGTTTATTTGCTATGACTAAGACAAGATAAAGCATGCAACCGGATATTAATGCTCTCGTTGTGTATGTGTTTTCTTCACACTTACCCACGAGGCTTAAGGATAGCTACTAACTAAGTTTGATACTTATTAAGTTAAGGAGAGGATTGTACATTGGTGATTGTTGGTTAATACCCGTCAAGGTTTAACTAACACTTAGTATTTAAGACTTTCACTAACCGTAACTTGGGTTGGGAGAGAGGAATCCGGAATGGTACCGGCACATGTGTATTGGGGGAGGTCGGTATCTGAATCAGATCCGACTTCCAAATAAGACTTGTCATTAGACTCGTCGCCTAGGGTCAACAAACCGACCCGACCACCCGGACTACTGTTTGAGGTGGGAGGCACATTAAGGATGGCGTGGGGGGATCAAGCCTACATCCCCAACAAATTAAGAAAGGTAGCTTATTGCCGGATAGTGCACTGCTACCGGCTAGGGTTAACCAAGCCCTACAAAAATAAGCAACCAATTAAGGGCTAACCAATCTAATAGTGGATCGGTTGGCAATTATAAGGCTAAGGAGATTGTGGATTTAAGGAGTTAAGATCTAACTCACTTATTAAGGGAACACCTGAGTCGTTCATTTGCATTTGAGCTATTTAAGTTCTTTGTGGTTTGTTGTTTTATCGCATTTCATATTATGTTTGTTATGCTAATCAACTTCCATGCTATCGACAATTAGTCGTCGTAGCCCCGTTAGCTTGGGGGCCATGAGAGGGTCGTACCAGCATTCGTGCTGACCCCCTTTGGGGGCTGTTTTTACACTTGCAGGTAAGCGGCCGATGAAGTCACACCACGAGAGTAGGAGCGGGTAGCCCTAGGTGGGACTTTATTTTGAGTACGGGTAGCGCCTGTGCACCCGTCTGTTAGTAGTTGAACTTGTGAAGTA
Source organism: Limonium bicolor (assembly GCA_023374045.1). Lineage (NCBI taxonomy): Eukaryota > Viridiplantae > Streptophyta > Magnoliopsida > Caryophyllales > Plumbaginaceae > Limonium > Limonium bicolor. The sequence continues at coordinate 55,508,726 of CM041776.1, forward strand.
TTGTATGGTTTTGGAGATACTATAAACTCGGTTGGTGTATGTATTATGGATATGCGGTTGTAATTATTTAAGTAACGGTATTTCTTGTTGATTAGACCGTGGCAAGGTCCTGGTGTTAGTTTAGTTCCGCTGCGACGTTTATGTATTACTGTTAAGTTGCGATAACCACGAATGGCTTAAGACGGGGTGTTATAGCGCTGTCAATAAAACTTGCTACTTTATTTTTAGCTTTGCGAAAGTTGTCAAAATCTGATCCGTGATTGATAGCTAGGTCGTTATAATCTGTTAATCTGTGGAGAGATTTATCTGATTGATGAGTTAGCCTTCAGATGCAATTCAAATTCGTATGCTTATTCCCTCTGCATTGATAGTGATAGGTTTATGATTTAATTTATTGCGTTCTACACAGTGGAGTTCTAATTGGCTTGGATTTAATCTTTTGGAAACTTGTCAGAATTACCCGGACCCTATTTCCCCAATCAACTGGTAATAGAACTGCATAACTTAACTAGGAAAAACCACCCAAACCTGGAGTTCCGCTTTCGTTATATTATATCAGTTACTTTTTGCTTGTTTTCTATTTTATTGATCAACAATTTCCCATGATTTACAGCTTTTGCTAGGATTAGATTTGCTTTCTTAGTCCCCTGGTTTGATACCCCGGTTGCTCATATCATTTAACTGCTACGACCGGGAATTATTTTGCAACCCGTAGGTTTATTTTATTTATTAATTTCTAGGATTAATTTTGTAGTTTTGTAGATCAAAAAAACAGTTTGCAAATTGGCGCCGTTGGCGGGGACTAGATTTTTATCTAGTCCTTAGCCTAGGTTGTTAGTTTATTTTGTTTTTGTTTTAATCTACTTTGTTTTCTTTGGTTTATTTTATTTTTTCTATTTGATTAATTTTATTTTTGTTTATTTCGGTATTTTTCATATATTACATTTCTATTATTTATTTTCCTTTCGTTTAATTTCCTTTATTTTGTGTTGTTTCTTTTTCAAACATCTTGCAGGTAGTTGATGGTACATAACCGTTCTCAGTCGGATACTTACATCTATTTAAATAAGGTTCTGAACCCAGAGATCGAGCATACTTTTCAGCGAGCCCGACGCCAACAGCGGTTCCAAAGACAGTTAGAAATGGTGGCTCCAGTAAATGGTGCTCAGGCAATGAGGCAGTTCAATCGACTTGAAGTTGTGCCTAGAAGAAGTCCAGTAGTCCTTCCTGTGCTCATACCTGCACTTACAGAGGAGTGGAAGGGCTTGAAGCCTTTTCACCAATCCAAGGATGTTCGGGAGCTACCTGAAGGCACCTTCGATGGCACTAATCCTAATGACGCTCAAAATCATGTTAATTGGTTCCTCATTCATATTGATCAGATCGGGTGTTCTGAAGGTTTGTTAGAGTTTGTTCGGTTCAGTCTTCTTCCTTCTAGTATTATCACGACATGGGAGCAAATGACTACTAGGTTCTACGATAAATATTATCCTATTTCTAGAACTATTGACTTGGTAACTTATTTCCTTGCTTTTAAACAGATAGGATCTGAGACGATATGAAATACCCCAAACCTAAGTATGCTAAGTAAACGTCAAATTATGATGTAGTAAGGCTAAAATATGCCTTACAAAGATTGGTAGACAATTTAAACCAAGGAAAACACAAGAAAACGCCTTAAGGGCAATTTAGGCAAAAATGTGCTTTAAGCTTGGAGTGACTTTAATTAGCACCCAAATATCATTTAAAGACTTTAGTAACATGCTAATGGATATGTTAAATCAATTATCAAAGAAAACCAAGCTTAAAAACAAGATTAAACACAAAATTTGCTTTAAGACCCCTTAAAGCACCTTTTTGAGAAATTGTCTTAGAAATGGGTTTTGAGTGGCTAAATGCCCATGATTACAACTTAATCGACATGTGTACTAATTAGTATCACATTAGGAAGTCTAAATCAATGGGAAACCAAAAATTTCACATATTTGTGCACTGATTTGTGAATAGTGCCAAATAGTACCTAGTTTAAGCCTTTAGTCAACATAAGTCAATAAATTGGTCAACAAAGACCAAAAGTATCTTATTATTAAAGGGGGGAACGGTTTTTGAAGTGGTGACTCACCACATGTGCAAGTAAGTAAGGAAAGAGGTGGGAAAGTGAGTAAATTCACTATTTGCTTTAAAATGACAAATATCTTATATTAGCCTTCTCTCTCTCTTCTCTTCTTCATTTCACACCTGAACCAACGTTTTATTCCTCCCCTCTCTGCTCCAAAACCATTCTTTATCCAGCCATGGTACCTCCATCTTCATTTGCTCACCAAATACTCATTTTTGCTCCAAATCAAAAAGTGAGCATAGATTACTCTTAGTTAGAGCAAGCTCTTTCATTCTATCTTTTCAAATCTTCAAAAGCTCAATTTTGGTGCCATGGAGAAACTCCATTGAAGGGGGAAAATCAAGTTTGAAGAGTTCATTTGGTTCTTCATTCATTCAAGGTAAGGAAAGTGAAAGAAAAATCAACTTTCCTCCATTTTTCATATATGGCCAAAAATTTGCCTCTTAAGATGGCTTGTTTTACTCTTGTTCTAGCTTGATTCTATTCTCCAAAGACTTGAGGAGGTCTTGCCTTGCTTCATTATGAAAGCCATTCCAAAATTCAAAGGTAAACACACACGTTTAAGTTTTAAAACACATTTTTAACCTAGGTTTTCATTCCTTAAGGTTAGTGTATTTTTTAGCACTCATGTGAGTCATTGAATATTGATTAGAACATTGGCAAAGGAAATTTAATAGGTGGCCGAGATTCATTCAAGAGGAAGGTCTAAGGAGGAAGTTAAGGTAAGCTTGGAAAAACAAGGTAAAATCGTTACCTAATGGTGGTTTAAGTCTTAAGGGATGGTATTTAGATAAGTACTAATGTAGCTTAAAGCTTACATTATGTTATGGGCTATATAACCTAGGAAAAAGAAATTAAACAAGCTTATGAACTTGTGATTAAGGAGCCAATGGGAATGAGTTGGTAAGATAAGTTTAAGGTGGATTTTAAGAGCATTATAACTACTATGAGATTGATGGGTGTAATTGCAGGTTGGAAGCTATTACATGTGGGAAATTCAGTGTTTAAATTTATGTCATTTAAGGGCCTAAGAGCCATGTCATTTAAGGGCCTAAGAGCCATGCTATTTAAGAGCCTTAGTGCTATGCAATTTAAGATTTATTGCACTATATTGAGTTCAGTATGAATGAGTTGATTTGGGTGAGAAAATATGATGAGAAAGGACTCGATGAGTGTGAGATGATTGTACGAGAAAAACCATGCATTTGGGCATGATAATATACTAGAGGAGCTATGGCAAAATTTGAGTGGAAATGAGTTAACCAAGTTGTTCTCGAAGTTTAGAATGGCCTAGAGTTGTCTAGGAGGAGTTAGAGGTTAGGAGGGTGTAAATTGTGTGCTAAGATTGTGTACTAAGGGTTAGAGTGTTCATGATTATATTAAGGGTGAAAAAAACTAAATGTTGGGTGTAGTAATATACTAAGAAAGCCATGTCAAAATTTGGAGAGAAAACTAAGTGTTTAAGGTGTTCTAAGGAGATTTAATGACTAAGGATGTTCTAGTGATCACTAAGGGTTATTTTGGTGAAAATGGATAAACCATGGAGTTCTTGAGTACTAGGAAGACCTAGGAATGTATAAGAGGGACTAGGGGTTATAATGGTGAGTTTTATGCACCAAAACCATGGTTAAGGAAGCTAGGAAACTTGTACAAAGTTTGAAGGAAAAATAAGGTATAATGACTTATAAGGATGTAAGCATGTGCTAGATTATATATGGCTTTGAGAAGTTTGAGTAAAGCAAATGGGTGTGCAAAATGATGCTTGAGGAGTAGTTAAGATGGTGGTGAAGAAACATAATGATTAGTTGAGGTCTTAGGCAAAGTCACAAGAGGGAAGTGTAAGGAATCAAGTGTTAAGTGTAAGAATTTTGTAAGAAATTGAGTGTCAACTTTGGTGATTTTTGAGGAAGGTTTAGTGCATGTTTTAAGGTGTTTAAACATGTAGGAAACATGTGGAAAGATTGTGGAATGAGTGGGAAAAGATTGGGGTGAATTTGGAGTTCAAAATGAGGAGAAAAGCACTTTGGAAAATAGGTTCTGTTGTGGACCGCCCCTAGGGACCGCCCCTGTGGGGAGGTCCAGAAAAATTGTGCAGGAAATTACCGTGTGGTTGGGACCGCCCCAGAGGGGCGGTCTAGTGCAGAGAAAAAGAAAAAAAAATTGTTTTGTCTTCTAATGATGGGGGATTGAATGGTAATGGTTTTAGATGATGTTTAGGCCTTGTTTGGTGACATGTAAAGGCCTTAAGAGGTGTAAACAAGTATGAGGTGTAATGAGAAGTGTTAACTTATATGATTAAGTTTAAATTACAATGACTTAGTGGTCCAACATTAGGGAGTGATGATGATTAGAAAGATAAGCATATAATGACTTAAGAGATTAGGGTAAGTAAATGATTTTAAGTGTTCAAGATTAAGTTTATAGGAATTTAAGAGGTGCGAAATGGGGATTGATATGTAAAGATAATATAAGGTTGTTTAAGACATGTTCAGTGAGTAACAATGATAATTAAGTGGGTGAATAAGTATAAGGTATTAGGAGAAGTGATTCACTTAAGATTAAGTCTATAAGAACTTAAGTGGTGTTAGATGGGGATCATTAGTGACCAAGTGAGTTAAGTAAGTTAGCTTTATTGGAAAAGTAATTAACAACCTAAAATTGAATGGATGTTTTAGGGTTTGAGTATTTGGACTCAAGAGGAGAGTAAGCACCGAACGACCAACGGTGAACGGTACAGTTCTTCTTGTGACCTGCTTGCTAACAAGGTGTCCCTCGGCTTGTGTGCTATTTGTTTTTGTGTGCTCACTAAACAAGATAAAGCATGCAACCAGAACATTATGTTTATTGTATTGATGTGTGATGTTTGAAAACTAACACAACTTACCGTGAGAACCTACTAACTAACGTTTAGTAAGGAATTGTATGAGACTAAGGAACACTCCATAATATTAGTTTGTTAAAAACCAAAAGAGGTTTAACCAACAAACATTGTCTTAAGACTTCTACTAACTGGTACTTGGGGGGAGTGAGGAACCCGGGACTGACTCCGGTCATGCATGCTAAGGAAAGGGGCTCGGTATCTAAAGTAGGTCCGACTTCCGCTTAAGGACTTGTCTTCGGACTTGTAGCCTAGGGTCGGTTGACCGACTCAGCTACGTTGGACATCCAGTCCAAGGTAGAAGCATTAAGATGGCGTGGGGGGATCTAGCCTGCATCCCCAACAATTTAGGAATGTTGTTTATTGCCGGTAAGTGGCCTGCTGCTGGCTATGGTTAACCAAGCCCTACGAAAATAAACAACGAACTAAGGGTTAACCAGTTCCCAATGAGAGAACGGTTGGCATATATGAGATAAGGGTCAAGATAAGTTGCAACCATTCCTATTTAAAGGATGGTTTGTATTATAAGACTGAGATAAGCTACATCCATTCATTTTTAAAGGATGATTGTTTCTAAGACTAAGATAAGACTAAGATTGAGGTAAGATAAGGAAGGACTAAGATTAAGAGGAAACATAACCTAAGGTGTTAAATAATTAACCCTCTAATTAAGGGAACGCATTTAAGTCATTCATGGTGTTTGAACTTTGATTGTTCATAATTGGTTTGTTGTTTATTGCACCTTCTATTATGTTGTGCATCTAATCAACCTCCATGCTATCGACAATTAGTCGTCGTAGCCACGTTAGCTTGGGGCCATGAGAGGATCATACCAGCATTCGTGCTAACTCCCTTTGGGGGCTATTTTTACTACACAGGTGAACGTCAGGAGGCGGCCGTCACGAGAGTAAGATCGGGTACAAGCGTTACGGGTTAAGTGTGGCCTACGAGTTATGCATGTACACTCGTATGGCAATTTGAGTTAGTAAAGATGTATACGATGTGAGGGGACTGTAAGAAGGATATGTACTTGGTTAAGATTTGTATGTACTAATGTTCGGTATATTCTGTCAATCAGACCGTGGCAAGGTCCTGGAGTGTATTGAATTCCGCTGTGACATTTATATATACGTTGTTAAGTTGCGAAACCACATTTGGATTGAGATGGGGTGTTACAAAAAGTGGTATCAGAGCGTAGTTACGCTCTGAAGACAAGAAATACCGAACTTAGGTGAATACTGAGGTTGAGTTTGAGTTATGGGTTAAGGGTTGAGTGATAGAGTGAGAGGTGCGTTAGCTAGGACTTCCCGGTGTTTACCGGATATCCATAGTACCTAAGCCCGCCCTCCACATCCGTAACCCTAAATACGTGGAACAAACACCAGAGAGAAGAAAGCCTAATCTTACTCGGGAAAAACCCGATCTGGCAGGTAGTTAACAGTAAGGAATACGAGAAACATTTTGTTGAACAACAGTTCACGAGAACTTGAACCTTTTAATTGGATCGCAACGTGGAGATAGGCGCTGCAACAGCTTGCCAAAGAATTTTACCAGTAAGAGAACGGTAATTACCGGCAACATGGGTCGACATGCTACGCAGTCGAGTTACACCGTAATACCAATGATAAGAAAAGCACTACTAGTGCAATGGATAATGAAATGATAAGCGACATGAGTGTCGGACAGTGGTCCGAATGAGCATAATAGTTGGATAATACCAAGCATGAGAGTTAAGATTACTGGAAGGACTAGCTAGAAACGGGAACTCCAAACCCCATACAATGAGGAAGGTTATAAAACCTGGCCGACATAGCGCAGGCGACAATAAGAACGTGTACTACTGTATACCGGAATAGGAATACGATGTAGTGCCTAAGGGAGAACCATTACTTAGTAATCATGGCAAAATACGTCAAGACGGGAGCGAGGATTAAGACATAAGTAAGTAATGAGGGGTTCCCTAAAAAAAGAGGAACACCCTGACAAATGACAGTACTGTCAAAACAACCAGGAAACTGCCGGATGGCTAGTTATCCTAAATAAGAGAACGTCGAAGGAGTCCTGAGGACTACCAAAGATATGGAAACTAGGTGGAAGTACCACTACCGACGCACACGGTACCGGAAGCTCATCTTGCATGGCGCACTTGCCATAGCAAGTGCTACCACGGTTAAGCTATACGGAAAGCCATCATGGCGAGATAACCGAACTCTACAATTGTAGTACACACTAATACCGGATTGTAAATCTATAAGAACTGGAGAATGGGACCTTGGAAAGGCCCGACGGCCTGACCATGAAGAGATGAGGTGACACACCAGTCAGCAGGGAGCTGAACTTGGACGGAATACCAAATGACATAAATTTTAGCAACGGTACAACCTACTATAACAACAACAACTGACAATGCGGTAAGATATCAATCCCAAACCCTGAGAGGAAAACATAAGAGATCGCTCAGTAATGCGAGCAAAACACTACGTAAGTGATAACGTACAAGGAATGCATTACGGAATACAATGGAGACCGTCGACATAAAAACTTTCAACAAGAATGGGATAAGACTCCCAGATTGATCACTAAGAATACCAGTAAAAGGAATAAACGTCAGCTATAACCTACTAAGGATTAAAGACGTACAACTCTTGAAAACGAAAGCTCAGAGGACTACCCCCACAGAGCGGGCATAGTCGAGCCGAACAAACTGATGAATGACAGTTAATACTGTTTGTCTAACTCATTAACACCCAAGTATGATTGATCACCAACGGGTGGCGTAGTCAATAGAAGTTGAACGAAGCGTTGAAATGGAAGTATAAGACGACAAGATGATGGACACCGTAAGGCAAAATCCTAATACGAACCTAACCTTGATTGCTAAAAGACATAAGTCTAGTAAAATGATAGTATTTTCGAGGATACTGAGTAACCTCAGATCACCTGAATAAACTTCCATAGCAGGAAGCAGGATGCAGCAACTTACCATGAAACCCGATACTACATTTAATATGTAACCTAATGGTGGATAGTGTTCAAAGAACTAGAAACTTAGGAGGATAACCTACAGATGAGTAAGATTACTAGCAGTGAACCGAGCACCAGCTCTCACTCTGTGACATTAAGCACTAAGAGCCTACGAGCCAAGGATGTTAACCACATCAAAGCCCGAGGCACAGTAAGTTGTAAGAGAGCTTATTTAAGCCACGAAGGAACTACAATTTGTAGATATGAACGGTTACCAAACCTATAACTTAGATTATGGAAAATATTGCTAGGAAAATCCACCAATGAGAATAATGAGATAGCACATTGGCAGGGGCGGACAACGAACCATGCCTTTTAGGGTAGGGATACCTCTCTTGTTGTGAGGCCATGAATGGGAATAAACCCCTCAAAAAGGGCTTTCACTTATTAGAGATGCAATACGCTTTTGTTAGAGAATGGAAAATGTAAACATTGAGATTACCTTAGAACATACCAGATACACTTGAGTAATAAGGAAGGCTGCAGAGACAGACCTCATATCCAACACCCAGGATTTAAGAATCAGTAATCGTCGGAGATAAGCATGGTGAGTGCACGGCATGGCACGTCAAGTGACCAACGCTCAGAAGAGCTTGTGAGTAAACGGATGACTTCTTCAGTAACCGGTTAAATTACATGGTAAATAACATCATAAAGGAAGAAAGAATGTGAGAAAAATTAGCCTACTTATGAACCTGAGATTGAAGCAGAACACCTTCGTATTAAGAGATAACCATTTTACAGCACGGTATGACAACCGCCAAACACCGAAATTAGAGAACTCCCAGTGTGTTTACACCAAGAAGGGATTGAATATAAGATAAGATGTTAAAGTAAATGAGTAAGTAGTTGCGCCATCAATGGGCAACATTGTAAAGGCCAACTACCACGGTAGTAGTGGTCGTGGGTACAATATTTATATAAGGGGATTAAGTCATGGTACGCGGTAAAGCGACCGTTATGTATAAGCCGTCAAATATTGACACTGAGGCAATTAGATTTATGAGTTAAGACCAATATAAGTAAGGAAATAAGATGGTAGACGAACTGTGCATTGATGCCAATAGTCTGGACCTGGTTAGGTAAGATTTCACAGGAAGCACACTACCCATTCATTAAGGAACTGGAAGTGCATTCCTAGTAGAAAAAATATGAGAAAGAGGATAAGAGGCTCTATGGAAAGAGACCTCAGTCACTAAGAGACCGAATCAGTACATAATACAGAAAGAAATAGAGCATACAATACCCAAGAACATAGTAAATGGATTTTCCTTGATTAAGTTCAAGAAAAACAATAAGTGTTATTATGGAACGATGAAAGAGGAGATCGACAACTGAATACTTCATAGTTAGCAATGGTTAAACGTGTGACAGACACTACGAGTTTACTAAAACGAGATGTGGGACGACTGCACCCCACGGGGGCTTGTAGGCCTGACATGCTCATTTATGAGTTAGTCGGGTAAGTAGTAATGTACCAGTAAGGTACCCCATGCATGTAAACGAGTGGTGTAAGGAACACGGAAGTAGTCAACTCCGTACCACAATCAACGACGTAAGATCAGACAAGAGCAGGCATTACCACAAACAGTTGAAGTGAAAGAATTCAGTTGAACCGACAACACAAAGGAATCAGAGAACAAATAATTAAGGACTATGAAGTGTGAAGAGCATGGATTGTTAAGTACAGACATTGGACATGTCTTAAGATGTAAGAGATTAAACTGTAAAGTGTAATAAGCACTAAATAGTAGTTTCAGATTAAAAATCATCCTCAGACCAAAGTTTAGATGGAAAGAACAATTTAGACACTTGAGAAAACACTAAGAATACAAACACTAGATCTCCAGGATGACTGGACAGACGAGCTACAACTCATCAAGGCCGTATATATATAAAGATAACACGTGACCATTGAGGGACCTTTAGTGCTAAACCATAAGCACGCAGGAGGAAGATATACAATACTATAAAAAGGATAAGCGAGGCAGTTAAGCCTAAGACTATCAGAGTTGTGCAGCGGAAGCTATCAGATCAGTACCTTTGAGGTTAGACCAAACTAAGTTAAGAATATGGTATAAGTACTGTTAAGAATCCTCGATGCAGAGACTAAGTCATTAGCATAGTTATGACCCTCTGATCGAATCGTAAGTGAGATAGATGACATGGAAGCTAGAATGCTTGGTGAGAATTAGACATCTTGAACTTATGTTCAAGGATGATATAATGTTGATTACGTGGGCGTAATCCATTTTAAGTGGGGTAGAGCGAAAACCGCTTAGCGTATGTTTGTGTACTGAGTACATAAACTACGGTGTGCATAGCACAAAAGAATTTGAGAATTTGTTTTACATAAACATTTTGAGATAAATTATGGTTATTGCGCACAGAAGATGTGAATACCATACATATTAAGTACCTATCTTGTTAACTCCGGTGTGAGTACACATTTAGAGAATTAAGGAAGAGGATTAAGGAGACTTAAGGAATATGGAATATATGAGGTATGAGTCGATATGAGACTATGTGTGAGATAAGAATAAGATAACACTGTGGGATACTGTTCGATATGAATATGAGGAAGAAGATAGTAATGCTATGAGATATAAGATGGTGAGAATTGGTACGAGACAGTTATAGAGCTTAGTAGGAATTTAAGTCTTGAGGTAATTACTAAGAGATGAATCGGGAATGTTTGATGGACTGAGTCCACACTTTGGAGATGTATTGATTATGATTAGAAGAACTAAAAAGATAGAAAATTGGACATGAGTGAATTATTTGGATGTTTGAAAAAGACGTGGGAGGTGGAACTTGATTTTCTAGCGATCAAGGGAAACCGAACACAAATTGGGGTGGAAGGATAGTTCTACACTGATGCTGATCACATAAGGGTTGGATGATTCCTGAAACTCCCTACCAGTGGTCACAATTAAATCACGCTAAGGATAGAGGCATTAGGATAAAATGAAATTGGAGTTGATTGTATTTTTAATTAGAGGAATTACTCCTCACATGACCTCGTAAAAAGGATTACCTTTTTACTGAGTCTCGCCCATGAAGACGAGGACGCACGAGCCTTTGTCTTTGGATCGGTGACATGGGGAGAGCAGAGTTGTTTTGTATTCTGGCCCATGGTGACGAGGACGAACGAGCCATTGTCTACGGACCGGTGACATGGGAGAATATGTTGGAAATTATGTGAATGTTTTAATCATCAAAAGGAACAAAGGGAATTTTGAGTGCTATACATGCTTAAGCGTGTTGTGTGATATTTAAGTATAAGCATATGGTGGATATAATGATTCAATGAGTTTAAGTATACATAAGTATGATCTATATGATCTATGGAATGAGGTAAGACATGTATTCTAATAAGATAAGATGCATGGGAACTTTGGGGACAAAGTTCTTTTAAGAGGGGTAGATTGAAATACCCCAAACCTAAGTATGCCAATTAAACATCAAATTATGATGTAGTAAGGCTAAAATATTCCTTATAAAGATTGGTAGACAATTTAAACCAAGGAAAACACAAGAACACGCCTTAAGGGCAATTTAGGCAAAAATGTGCTTTAAGCTTGGAGTGACTTTAATTAGCACCCAAATATCAATATAAGACTTTAGTAACATGCTAATGGATATGTTAAATCAATTACCATAGAAAACCAAGCTCAAAAACAAGCTTAAACACAAAATGTGCTTTAAGACTCCTTAAAGCACCTTTTTGGGAAATTGTCTTAGAAATGGGTTTTGAGTGGCTAAATGCCCATGATTACACCTTAATCAACATGTGTACTGATTTGTGAATAGTGCCAAATAGTACCTAGTTTAAGCCTTTAGTCAACATAAGTCAATAAATTGGTCAACAAAGACCAAAAGTATCTTATTATTAAAGGGGGGAACGGTTTTTGAAGTGGTGATGCACCACATCTGCCAGTAAGTAAGGAAAGAGGTGGGAAAGTGAGTAAATTCACTATTTGCTTTAAAATGACAAATATCTATATTAGCTTCTCTCTTCCTCTCTTCTTCATTTCACACACACCTTCACCAACGTTTTATCCTCCCCTCTCTGCTCCAAAACCGTTCTTTATCCAGCCATGGCACCTCCATCTACATTTGCTCACCAAATACTCATTTTAGCTCCAAATCAAAAAGTGAGCATAAATTACTCTTAGTTAGAGCAAGCTCTTTCATTCTATCTTTTCAAATCTTTAAAAGCTCAATTTTGGTGCCATGGAGAAACTCCATTGAAGGGGGAAAATCAAGTTTGAAGAGCTCATTTGGTTCTTCATTCATTCAAGGTAAGGAAGTGAAAGAAAAATTAACTTTCCTCCATTTTTCATATATGGCCAAAAATCTGCCTCTTAAGATGGCTTGTTTTACTCTTGTTTAGCTTGATTCTATTCTCCAAAGACTTGAGGAGTCTTGCCTTGCTTCACTATGGAAAGCCATTCCAAAATTCAAAGGTAAACACAACATTTTAAGCTTTAAAACACATTTTTAACCTAGGTTTTCATTCCTTAAGGTTAGTGTATTGTTTAGCACTCATGTGAGTCATTGAATATTGATTAGAACATTGGCAAAAAATTTAATGGGTGCCGAGATTCATTCAAGAGGAAGGTCTAAGGAGGAAGTTAAGATAAGCTTGGAAAAAACAAGGTAAAATGCATACTAATGGTGGTTTAAGTCTTAAGGGATGGTATTTAGTAAGTACTAATGTAGCTTAAAGCTTACATTATGTTATGGGTTTATAACCTAGGAAAAAGAATTTAAACAGCTTATGAACTTGTGATTAAGGAGCCAATGGGAATGAGTTGGTAAGATAAGTTAAGGTGGATTTTAAGTGCATTATAACTACTATGGATTGAGGGTGTAATTGCAGGTTGGAAGCTATTACATGTGGGAAATTCAATGTTTAAATTTATGTCATTTAAGGGCCTAAGAGCCATGTCATTTAAGGGCCTAAGAGCCATGCTATTTAAGACCTTGTGCTATGCAATTTAAGATTTATTGCACTATATTGAGTTCATTAGAATGAGTTGATTTAGAGCGAGAAATATGATGAGAAAGGACTCGATGAGTGTGAGATGATTGTATGAGAAAACCATGCATTTGGGCATGATAATATACTAGAGGAGCTATGGCAAAATTTGAGTGGAAATGAGTAACCAAGTTGTTCTCGATGTTTAAATGGCCTAGAGTTGTCTAGGAGGAGTTAGAGGTTAGGAGGGTGTAATTGTGTGCTAAGATTGTGTACTAAGGTTAGAGTGTTCATGATGTATTAAGGGTGAAAAAAACTAAATGTTGGGTGTAGTAATATACTAAGAAAGCCATGTCAAAATTTGGAGAGAAAACTAAGTGTTTAAGGTGTTCTAAGGAGATTTAATGACTAAGGATGTTCTAGTGATCACTAAGGGTTATTTTGGTGAAAATGGATAAACCATGGAGTTCTTGAGTCTAGGAAGACCTTGGAATGTATAAGAGGGACTAGGGGTTATAATGGTGAGTTTTATGCACCAAAACCATGGTTAAGGAAGCTAGGAAACTTTTACAAAGTTTGAAGGAAAAATAAGGTATAATGACTTATAAGGATGTAAGCATGTGCTAGATTATATATGGCTTTGAGAAGTTTGAGTAAAGCAAATGGGTGTGCAAAATGCTTGAGGAGTAGTTAAGATGGTGGTGAAGAAACATAATGATTAGTTGAGGTCTTAGGCAAAGTCACAAGAGGGAAGTGTAAGGAATCAAGTGTTAAGTGTAACAATTTTGTAAGAAATTGAGTGTCAAGTTTGGTGATTTTGAGAGGTTTGTGCATGTTTAAGGTGTTTAAACATGTAGGAAACATGTGGAAAGATTGTGGAATGAGTGGGAAAAGATTGGGGTGAATTTGGAGTTCAAAATGAGGAGAAAAGCACTTTAGAAAATAGGTTCTGCTGTGGACCACCCCTAGGGACCACCTCTGTGGGGAGGTCCAGGCAAATTGTGTAGGAAATTAGCGTCTGGTTGGGACCGCCCCTGGGGACCGCCCCAGAGGGGCGGTCCAGTGCAGAGAAAAAGAAAAAAAAATTATTTTGGCTTCTAATGATGGGGGATTGAATGGTAATGGTTTTAGATGATGTTTAGGCCTTGTTTGGTGACATGTAAAGGCCTTAAGAGGTGTAAACAAGTATGAGGTGTAATGAGAAGTGATTAACTTATATGATTAAGTTTAAATTACAATGACTTAGTGGTCCAACTTTAAGGAGTGATGATGATTAGAAAGATAAGCATATAATGACTTAAAAGATTAGGGTAAGTAAATGATTTTAAGTGTTCAAGATTAAGTTTATAGGAATTTAAGAGGCGCTAAATGGGGATTGATATGTAATAATAATATAAGGTTGTTTAAGACATGTTTGGCGAGTAAAAATGATAATTAAGTGGGTGAATAAGTATAAGGTATTAGGAGAAGTGATTCACTTAAGATTAAGTTTATAAGAACTTAAGTGGTGTTAGATGGGGATCATTAGTGACAAGTGAGTTAAGTAAGTTAGCTTTATTGGAAAAGTAATTAACAACCTAAAATTGAATGGAGTTTTAGGGTTTGAGTATTTGGACTCAGAGGAGAGTAAGCAACCGAACGACCAACGGTGAATGGTACGGTTCTTCTTGTGACCTGCTTGCTAACGAGGTGTCCCTCGACTTGTGTGCTATTTGTTTTTGTGTGCTCACTAAACAAGATAAAGCATGCAACCGTAACATTATGTTTATTGTATTGTTGTGTGATGTTGAAAACTAACACAACTTACCGTGAGAACCTACTAACTAACGTTTAGTAAGGAATTGTGTGAGACTAAGGAACACTCCATAATATTAGTTTGTTAAAAACCGAAAGAGGTTTAACCAACAAACATTGTCTTAAGACTTCTACTAACTGGTACTTGGGGGGGAGTGAGGAACCCGGACTGACTCCGGTCATGCACTAAGGAAAGGGGGTCGGTATCTAAAGCAGATCCGACTTCCGATTAATCTTCAGACTTGTAGCCTAGGGTCGGTTGACCGGCTTAGCTACGTTGGACATCCAGTCCAAGGTAGGAGGCATTAAGATGGCGTGGGGGGATCTAGCCTACATCCCCAACAATTTAAGAATGTTGTTTATTGACGGTAAGTGTCCTGCTGCTGGCTAGGGTTAACCAAGCCGTACGAAAATAAACAACGAACTAAGGGTTAATGTAACACCCCTACTAATTCGGCTCCTAATTATCCTATAAATGTCGCACATAATAAATAAATCGCAGCGGTAAATAATAGACTGTCGCTCTAATGGTGTCACTGTTATCACTCGCCCATACGGGTGATAACGAATTACCTGATAATCAACTTGCGAAACGTATTCCCGCAGTGACCACAAGAGATAGATAGTAGTACTTAAAACAATCTAAAACAAACCAACAACAACAAATTATTACAGACCGTGAGCATCTAATCAAAATACACCTCGGTTACACAACCCGAGTCCAAAACCACATTAGTATCACACCGTACCAAATCTAACCAACAGTAATACAATAGTCGCGCCCCGCGTCGACCCACCAGCTAGTCTCCTGCAATAAAAATGGTTTGTGGTATGGAATCAGCCCCTGCTGAGTATGTCATCACATGCCCCGTCATGCCCCCTCAAACCCCTCAATTAATTGGTCGAGAGCATGGGATTCGTTTCATGCAATACCGTTTTAATATTTAAACTGTAAAACAATTAACAGTAATATCCATACAATAACACAACCATCAACACACATAATGTACCACAAGTATAACCAATGAACAACAAAGCGAAACAACGAGAATAATAAACAAGTATTAATTCTCATCCATGGTGTAGAAACCAATATTGTTCGCCACTGTATAAGTCTCAGCTGCATTAATTCTTCAGTTATACCTAGTGACAATGTCTCGTTAAAAACGACATGTCTCTAATTACCCATAAATTTTGGCGGGTCACCCACGGCAGTAGCCACTCCAACGGTAGAGTCTCCGACCAATGAGCCATTCTAGCCCACGGGAAATTTTCTTGATACTTACAGACCCGTACGCGGACATCCTGGTATGTTTTTGTGATCACAGCCGCACCAAGAGCCACATCCTCCTGGCTTTACTATCTTTCATTAATTAATTATACCATCGCATCGCATTACCAAATTTTCTAACACAGCAGACTAAGGTCATTAGTCCAATCCGGAGTCTGTAAACTCGGGATCCAGTGTTAGATCGAGAGCGGCGTTTAGAAAGGCCAATGCTCCGTATAAAAATCTCGGATAATATGTATATCTTATTATCTTAGTGCTACAACGTTTTTCTGACGATCCTTATATTTCATATAAGATAGCACTATAGCCGCTAGTTTGTTTTATATATATAGGTTCATATATACGAACCAATACTGTTAACTCAACAACAGTAATTAATAAGCAGCTATAAATATACAATTCGTGCATATTAATTAACACATTCAGACAAACAATCTTACCACAAATCACACAGAAGTCTGAACTGAGGAAGTCCTCAGAGACAATCAGAGACACATAACAACATACCGTTCACCCTGATTGTATTACGGTGGAGTATGAATCAGCAAGATCCTATGCTCCGTGTGTCGTCCCTAACAATCTAAACAATACATAATGCTACTGATTAGCATCCCGTATAACAACACAACTCTACGGTACCCCATACCGTCACTAATACCTCCCGGTTAATCCCCCGTTGTTAACTGTCAATGTTTGTCGGGTTTTCGGCTTAACTCGAGATTTGGAAAAACGTTATATTACATGCGTAGTCTTGCTTCGTATATTAATATACTTAATGTTGAACTTGTTATCGCATGTAACTTAATATACCCTTGTATATCATATAGTTTGTTTCTATATGGCATATATAATTCTTTATCATGTATTATACATTTCACCTTAGTATTTATTTTTCTAAGGTTTGTCTCTTTTTTTTTAAGTTCAACATGGTATAATTCATATGTACAAGTACTTTGAGTTATTTAAATCCTTATTATCCCATGTATACTCTTAACATTAGAATTTCCATATCTAATGTTTATAATTCTTTTCTCCTCCTCTATTATCATTTTAATTATGATGATTTATAGTTATTGAACCATATTACATTTTCTACACCATAACATGTATTTATTTATATACATGCATTATGGAACTATTTATTATATGGTAAGTCTTATAATATATATTCATTCCTTTTAATAAAGGGAATGGAGAACATGGAGCTTACTCCACCTTGTAATATGGCTTCATGCCATATGTCAATGTATTTATTGGCTCAATTAAAAGTAAGAGAAGAAAATAAGAAAAAATCAAAAAGAAAAAGAAACAACACGTACACAAGGAGGAGGAGAGAGAATGAAGAGAGAGAAAAAATAATTTTTTTTCAAAATGTTATAACTTACAAAATAAAAGTGCAAAAATAAAAAAAATTATACCGTTGTTCATCATTTTTCGTGCTCTTCAAAACAAGATGTATCATGGATATGTTTTGGTCAACTTAAAATTTTATGTTTTTAGAATGAGTATATATTACGTATTTTTAATGTGAATCTTACTCATTAGTAAAATGAATCTTCTTTAATAATAAAATGAACTATATTCATTAGCAAAATGAATCTTACCACAAACACCCTAAAAACCACCCTAGGATAGCTAAAAACGTCGAAGGCATTTTTAGGGTTTGTAGTACAGGGTTTAGGACCCTAAACCCTAAACCACAAACCCTAAAAAACTGTCGAGTCAGTGATGACAATATAAAACGTAGAAATAATGCCAAAAAGATTACCCTTCCGCCCAAACACCCAAAAAATCATCATAGGATAGATAAAACGTCGAAGGCATTTTTAGGGTTTGTAGTACAGGGTTTAGGGTCTAACGACCCTAAACCCTAAAAAACTGTCGAGTCAGTGACGACAATATAAAGCGTAGAACTAATGCCAAAAAGATTACCCTACCCCCTAAACACCCAAAAAACCACCCTAGGATAGCTAAAAACGTCGAAGGCATTTTTAGGGTTTGTAGTACAGGGTTAGGGTCTAATGACCCTAACCCTAAACCACAAACCCTAAAAAACTGCCGAGTCAGTGACGACAATATAAAGCGTAGAACTAATTCCAAAAAGACTACCCTCCCCACCCCCAAACACCCAAAATCCACCATAGGATAGCTAAAAACGTCGAAGGCATTTTTAGGGTTTGTAGTATAAACCACAAACCCTAAAAAACTGTCGAGTCAGTGACGACAATATAAAGCGTAGAACTAATGCCAAAAAGATTACCCTACCCCCAAACACCCTAAAAACCACCCTAGAAATGCTAAAACATGAAGACATTTTTATGGTTTATAGTGCAGGGGTTAGACCTCTAATTCAATTTTTAACAATCTTTGATTCACTTTTCTTAAACTTAAGATTCACAATGAACATATGTATATAAATAAATATAAAATTTTAAATTTATCAAAACATGTTCTTGTAGGGTCTTATTTTAAAGAGCTCGAATTATGATGAATAATGATATAAAATTTATGTTATTTTGACTTAAACTAATAAACTACAACATTTTAAAAATTCATAAAAAGACAAAAGTAAAAAAGAGCCACCTTACAAGGTGGCATCATCGCTACCTTCGAATTCGCCTTTAATAAATACCTCTTATATTATAAATGTTATAACACTTATAACATTAAAACCATATTATAAATTTCATTTAAAAATGCTAATATTTCCGAACAGCACCTATGTTCTTATATATTTACAAAATCCACCACATAATTAATATAATGTTACATTATAGTTATATAACATATATTATGACTTTTAAGTCATTAAAAACAATTATAACCTATAGTTATATTTTGTTTATAAAATACCAAACAACCCCTTATATTCTCGTCTTTTACTATAAACCACTAAACTTCTATAAATCACAATTCAATCCCAATTTATAATACATAGTTTTCTAATTCCATTAAAACTATATATTATACATATATCTTTATAAAACTTTATATATAACTCCAAAAATTACCAAACTATACCAAAAGGTTATAAATATTATTCGTAACCTTATACTTCCTCTAAATTTTGGTTTCTACACATATG
Source organism: Limonium bicolor (assembly GCA_023374045.1). NCBI lineage: Eukaryota > Viridiplantae > Streptophyta > Magnoliopsida > Caryophyllales > Plumbaginaceae > Limonium > Limonium bicolor. The sequence continues at coordinate 55,527,901 of CM041776.1, forward strand.
TTACCCATTTGTAACAATGTTATAAAATACCATATATTATACTTATATAATTCATATAAGCCCCAAATTTAACCAAATAAACTTCTAAAAATTCCTAATAACTTAAGGATTATTTTACAATTTACTACTTATCTTAATATAAGGTAGTATTTTAATTTCTAAAATTCTCCAAACTTGGTCAAAGTCTCCTATATAGTCAACTTTGACTTCTAATACCAAATGGAGACCAAATTTTCGGTAATCACCAATAATACCCTATACTTTTCTATTTTTACAATTTTGACACAAAACTTTATAAAAGGTTATAATTTTTATTAAATTCATTTAAAAACCCTAAATTCCTCTAAATTATGCCCACAGCTTTGTATTTTACCAATAATTACGGTTTGGCCCCAAACTTAATTATATGAGCATAAATCTAACTAAATAAGCTTATAAACTTAAATTAAAATGGCCTAATGACATGGCCTTATTACAACCTTGAACTTGAAAAATAAATTACACTTTAAATGTCTCAAAATATAGCATATACTCACGGCCTCACTTTAATTTAATTATTTTTCCACATAATGTCATAATTTGACCATTATGTTAATTAAATCTCTTAAATGACTAGCTTAATTATCTTAGTCATTTTTTTCCATTTCTAGGTTAATATAACCCATATTTTTAAGTTCCCTCTCGGCAATATTAATATATATGCTTATAAATTATAAAATCATAAGTTTTAAGGTGTTTATACCTTGATTTCTCCTTCTATGAACTCGGCCACTTGAAGGAAAATTCACCACATCATTTAGACATGTTTAATACACCAAAATAAGATATGGTTATACTCCAAGCTTGAGCTTAACCATAAGGAACAATTAATGTAAGATTTAAGGCAAAAATCACCTTAAAATGCAAGGGAAGTTCCAATGATTTTCGGCCTGAATAAAACACACCAAAAGGTGTTAAATTCATCATAGAGACATAGGAAATAGCTAGACAACAACAAGCTGCTATGGTAATTGGTTTTACCTTGGCAAAATGCCTTAAAAGAGGGTATTTCCTTTGGATCTCGGCCACCCTTACTCCAACTGGCTAACCAACTGAATGAACATGTTATGAAGATTATGAGTGTATAAACTCATAAAAATCAAAGGAAGAAAATCGTTGGAAGACTAGAGATGCTTAAGGTATGTTTTTACCTTAAAATGCAAATTTGAGCAACCTTGGCCCCTAGACTTGCTTCAGCCAAGTTTGGATATTGTTCTAACCTTAGAACACTGAGAATGAGCCATAGGAATTGATGAGCCACGAAATCTAAGTGTAGGTAGTGAAGAGATGAAGCAAAATAGCTAAAAATGACCTTAAATCCTTACCTTAAGAGCTTAGGAGTTAGATCTGCCTTCCATGCTCAAGAACAAGGCTTGAGAGGTTCTAGGAAGGGAGGGAGCTCGGCTGGGATGGCTGGAATCGGACAAGGAGGAAGGGAATGATTGGAAATGAGCTTAAATTATTGAAAAGGTAAGTTTACTATTGTAAATTAGTATTAGGTAGCTAATTGTCAATCAATGTTTTGTGAGCTGTCTTCCCACCTCCTTGCATGCCGACATCCATGAGGTCAAATGGGTCATTAATTGACCATTGACCAAACTTGGTCAATTTGACTCAAACGGGCCCCCTTGTGGGGTTTTATTAATATTTTAATATTAAATTTGTAAAAAATTTGTAAATTTCTGGAATTAAATTCATAATATGATATAATGTGATATATTATCATATTAAAGGTAATTATAACCTTTAAGCCCATTAAAAACCAATTTAGAAGGCAATTACAAAAACGTGCTTTAAGGTGTTTTAGTGCACCTTTTAGTGTCACAGGGTGTTTCTGAGCTTAGTTTTCTTTGAGAACAGCTTTGTTGTGTTCCTTACTTCATTATAATACTTAGGAATTGACTTTGGATCCTATTTGAGGTCATACAATCTATATGGCGCTTTAAAGCACATTTTTGGCTTTACCGATCTTAAGGCGTGTTTTGCCTTGTTGAGATCTCTTAGATTGTTCCCCAATACTATTTAGATGTTTATTAACCGTCTTAGATCATTAATAGATCATTTAATTATATTTTAAAGGTTAGGGGTATTTCATTCTACCCCCCTTAAAAAGGCTTCGTCCCGAAGTCCTTAATCCTATACAGTTCACCTAAGGAATCAAGTTCCACTAAGTAACCAAACAGTCCATTGCCAGGGATTAATTCCCACTAGGTTCAGACCTAGTCTATACATACAGCATATATCAAATAGCCAAACTCATGGTATAAACTCATTCACATCACAACACTAAACAAGGTGCACATCCAACTCATCAACCAAAATATTCAACCAGGTGCACTAAGGCACATACATAAAATGTATCAACATCCAATCATCCAAATAACATGTATGACGCAGCATACCAACAAAAAAAAACCACCACAAAAACAAGACCCAATGCAACATGTGCGCAAGCCAAGTGGTGTCTACCCCCCTTAAAAAGGGTTTGACCACGAACCCGTACAAGTATCACAGCTACTACTCGAAGAGTGCTGGGTACTTCGCTCTCATGGAGTCCTCTAACTCCCATGTAGCCTCCTCCACCTCATGGTTCAATCAGAGAACCTTGACCATGCTAACGGTCTTGTTCCTAGTTTGCCTCGTCTTCGTATCAAGAATGCAGAGTGGTACTTCCTCATATCGTAGAGCGGGGTCCAACTCTAAAGTCTCTGGCTGTAAAACGTGCGATGGATGGGGCACATACCTCTTCAACTGTGAAACGTGAAAGATGTCGTGCACCCTCCCGAGCTCTGCTGGTAAATCCAGTCTGTAGGCTAACGGGCCCACTCGCTCCCTAATCGCATAAGGTCCAACATACTTCGGGCTCATGTTGCCCTTCTGCCCGAACCGGAATATCCCCTTCATGGGTGACACTCTAAGGAATACCATATCGTCGGTAGTGAACTCAATGTCCCTCCTCCTGGTGTCTGCATATGATTTCTGCCAGTCCTGAGCTGCCCTCATGTTCTTGCGAATCTGTAGGACATCCTCCTTAATCTGCTCTAGGTATTCTGGTCCTAGGAGCGTAGTCTTACTGGCCTCATCCCAGCATAAAGGAATCCTACACGGTCTACCATAAAGTGCCTGGAACGGTGACATCTGTATCTGAAATACCCCGAACTTAAATATAAGGATTAAAATTTATCTAATACGTATTTAAGGGCCTAAGGGTACCTAATTAATATTGGTAAGAAAAAAAAAATAAATCCAAAAGAAATAAAGAAATGCTTAAAAGGCGAAAAACGCGAAATAAGCGTTAAATGACCATAGGAGGTATGAGACCTCGGTTAGCGTATTATATGGATTCCAAAGGTTTAATAAGACCTAAATAGTATACGGGAATGATTCCCAAAGAAAACGGATCCAAGAAATATAGTAAAACGCTAAAAGAGCTTTAGCACACGTTTTTGAGGAAACCCGAAAACGTGACTTTAAGTGGTCAAACAGTCCCGTAAAAATTATAAATCATTAAATAAATATTATTAAGCATTTATGGAAGCTTAATAACCAATAAAAAAAAGAAACGAGAAAATTCCAGAAAACGGACCCGGTTAGTGAATAGTACCTAAACCGGGTAAAATAACGAGCGTTTTCTGTAAAAGACGAAAGACGCTCCAGCTAGTGTAACAGTGGGGGCCGGTTTTAAGGGGTATAAACAGCCTATCTCTCTCTCACACACACAAGTAACAAATATGTAAATCAAAAAGCAAAAGCAAAAGTACAAAAAGTAGAAAAGATACTCTCTCACCTCACTTTTCTATTCTCTCTCCAATTCCTTTCCCTCTCTCTCACGGTGGACTCCCCCTCCTGAACCTCTCTTCTTCCTCCTCTGGTGGGAACCGATTTTTGAGCTCTCCAGATAGCTCCCATGGCAAATCCACCTTCTACATCAAGCTCTAGCTCCATTTGAGCTCCAAATGTAAAATAAAATACATATTTGAACTCCCCTCATCATCCTCTATCATTCCCTCTTTTCAAAATTCGAAAAGGATGAGTTTCATCTCCATGGGTTTTCCCCATTTGAAGAGAAAAGCACACCATTATGGAGCTTGGAGTCTTCTCTTTCTAACAAGGTAAGAATCTCCATGAATGACCTCACTTTTCTCCATCTCTTGGGTATAACCGATTTTTCGCCTCTCTCTCACCTTGTTTTCCCTCTTGTTTTGGAGCTTTGTTTCAACCCTCCAATGGTGGTGAGAACACCTTCTTGAACCAAGGGCTAAAACCCCTCCTAAAAGCTTCAAAAGGTAAACCCTAGAAATTTGTTTAAAACTCTCAATGAGTTAGTATAAATCTAAGGGTTAGTATATTAATTATACTTATTTTGTATGCTTTGGGTGATGGGAATGGAGTTTGGCAACTCCATTCCCCACAAAATCGAATTGAACAAGGAAGAGAAGAGGAGAAGTGGAAAAGGAATGAAGGAATTGTAAGCTCAAGGTAAGAGCTCTTTCTTGAATGGTAAATTTAATGCATTAGAGTAATGGGTATGGGTAAACCAATTTAAGGAACCCAAAATATTCTGTTGGTATTGTAGTATTAGAATCTTGGGTATTTGTGAACTAGTATGTAAATTATAGGCCATAGTGCCAAGAGTATTGTATATGAGTATTAATATTGTGGATTGAGGAAGTATTGATGAATTGGTATTGTAATGATTGCTGGTAGGACCCTTGTATGGGTGTGGCTAGAATAGGCATGAATTTGGTGAGAAGGTGTATGTGTGGCTAAGTAAGAAATAGATGATCTCTGGCAAAATTTTTGGTAGGAATATGTACAATTATGGATGACTTGGTGAATGGGAAACCAAGGTGTGTATTGAAGTTAGTGGAGATATTTAGTAACTATGGATTGGTACTTGTAGTAGAGTATGTGAAAGTGTAAAATCTGTAGCAAGAAGTAGTAAATGCATTGGAGGACTAGGAGAAACTAGGTGTGCTTGGAGAGCCTAAAGTGTAAAGTAAACCACTTTGTAACAGATTTTGAAAGGAGCTAGATAATGGGAAGGATTGAGTGGAAGGTAATGTAATGAGGATATTAGTAGTGGTATTGGTAGTAAGAGTATTGAAAGATAAAGGTTAGGCTGAAAATCTGTAGCATTTGAGGAAAGAGCAAAATCTGTAACATTAGTGAATGGGAACTAGTATAAGTGTTGAGATGAAATGAGAAAATATTGAGTAAGTTGTGTAAGAATGGAGTAGCAAGTTTGGAGAATGAATTAAGGTGATTTAGAGCATCTAAATGAGTGGTAAACATGTGGGGAAGTATTTGTAAAGATTGGGGAAGTAATGGGTAAATAAATCAGTTGAAAACAGATTTTAAACCTGAAGTACTGGGCCGGACCGGACTTGCGACCGGACTTGCAAGTTCGGTCGAGCCCAGATTTACAAAGACGGAAACCTTCTGGAATTGACCGGACATGCAAGTTCGGTGGGACCAGAAAATTCTCCCATCTGAAACCTTCTGGAATGGACCGAACATGCGACCGGACTTGCAAGTTCGGTCGGCCAGAAAAATTTCCGTAACGCAAGCTACTGGAATGGACCGAACTTGCGACCGGACTTGCAAGTTCGGTCGAGCTAGAAATTTCCCGTACTGATAGCTACTGGAATGGACCGGACTTGCAAGGTCGGTCGTAAGTCCGGTCGAGTCAAAAAAAAAAAGTTTTAATTATATGATTATAGTAATCATATATACATATATGCATATGTATGTAGTAATACACCATTAATGAAGTAATAATGGTAAGAAAGTAAGTAAATGGGTAAGGAAGCAAGCTTAAGAAGTAATAAGGAAAGGAATGGTTTGATAACCACGTATGAAAATAATGAAGTAGTAAGTATACATTTAAAGTATCAATGAAGGAGTAAGTTAGATCAATAATAGATCATTGATCATACTACTTCGTGTATGTGTAGGGATCAAATAGTTGATTGCATAGTGGATTTATCGTGAGTTATTAGCACTGGTGAGATTGATAAAAGAAAGAAATTAAAACTCAAAATATCCGTCGGGCTGCAAATAAAACCCGGTCGCAGTAGTATAGAAGACAGAAGCGGCCGGGGTCAAACCGTGGGACTTATAGCGATAAAATAGTTCCTAAGCTTGTCACAAAAGGGGGGAAGTTAATTGACTTGTTTTAGAGAAAATATTAAGCAGATTAAAACTGAGTGCAGATTATTAAATGGAACTCCGGGTTTAGGTTTTATATAATCTGATTAATTATGCTATCTCTACCGGTTTAATATATTAGTTTGGCAAAATTCCTGTTATTATCCTAAGGACTAAGTCATAGACGCTTAAGAACTCGTTTCCAGAAAATGCTCGGTCTAATCAAGGTTCGAGCAATACTATGTAAACGGACGTTAAATTCGAGGAATTATAATTGCATCTGAAAATACTAACCTATTAATCATAATAAGCTTTCTCCAGATTTACGGCTTAATTAACCTGTCTATTTATCACCTGGTCTGATCAAATAGACTTAGGAAAGCATTTTAATAAATTCATGTAATTTATTAAAATGGTGAGAGAAAACCTTTAAGCGTAACAAATTGTATGTATTTTAACCGGTAGAAATATTGATTACATAATTAAACAAACCATAATAAAAACCTTTGCCCGGAGCAAATCCTCCTTAGCCAGACATATTAACTGGTAATAAGTCAGACAGAGGTTGGACGTAATAATAACACGGAGACGTGAATAGTGAATGGAGAAATGAAGAGAACGAAGAGTGAAACATGTACGTAGGTTATTGTATGTGGAGTGGATGAATTAGAGAGTTGAGATTTGTGAACTGAATGGTGTGAAGTGAAGTACGGGAGTGATTTACTGGAAGAGAATGAGATGAGGTGAGTGTGAGTGACTTTCTGGTTTTTCTCCGTGCACTCGTACAAGGTTGCAGAAACTGAATATTTATAGAGGAAGGGAAGAGTAGTCTGGAGCGGAGGAATTGATTGCAGTTGATTGCTTCACTGATTGCTTCATTTATTGCAGGGGACAGGCCGAAACGCGTGAGCAAATTAAGGTAGGCGGAGCAGATGTGAGTTGCAGAGTCGGCGCGAAGAAGAAAACTGTTTCATGACTGATTTTAGTCACGTCCGCTAAGCAACCGCCCAAAGCCAGGCGGTCTTGAGCCTTGTCCGCCTAGGCTTCCGCCCCAATAGAGGCGGTTCTTTATGTGTGTCCGCCTTTACTTCCGCCCCAATAGAGGCGGTTCTTTTGTGAGTCGTCCGCCTGGAGTCCGCCTTGGAGTAGGCGGTTGCAATGGTGGAGTCCGCCTTGGAGTCCGCCTTGGAGTAGGCGGTTGTGTGGAGTCCGCCTGCATCTAGGCGGTTGCCTAGGCGGTTGTGAGCTTGACCGTGACCTATTTTCCTTCAAACTTTGACCGGCTCTAGATTCTTCGTTTGGACCCCGTTTTCTGAGCCGTTTATGTCTATGCGTTCGTCTCTTCGTCTACTTCACTCCCAGCTTGGTTTTCCTCATGATAAACCAATAATTTTGTGAGATAACAATAAAACATAAACTAGAGGAAAAACTAACCGAAGTGGAGAAATGAGCAAGAAAAGTGCTAATATAATATGATATACACCTATAAAACATGCTCATTTAGACACTTATCACACCCCCACACTTATCTTTTTGCTTGTCCTCAAGCAAAACCACGTACCTAAGCAAGTAGGAAATGCTCAATACTAACAAATATTATTATGAAGGGTAGGATAAACAAGATCTTTAAACTTTTCGAGGAGTGTGAAAAAAAATCAACTGCTGGTGGCATAGGTGTGCCCAAGGTAAAAATAAAAAATAGAGTTTTGGGGTATGATCTAAGGTACTTCAATGTTTCTTTAGGTAGCTCTGAGAACTTTTACCATGGCCAACTTCTCTCAAGAATGGGCATTGAGGAAAAAACAAAAGGAAAAAATAGATTTATACATTTGTTTCACTTTTGCATAAGAGATGAGAAAATATAGGCATCACGCCTTTGTATTTAAGAACACTCAGCTCTCTTTTGTTGGTTACCAATGGTGTCTCGCAAGTCCCTTATTATTTTTTTTCTCTTTTTCTTTTTTTTTTAACAGAGAAGCACCCCTTAGCATTCCCTAAGAGAGAAGACAGAAAGAACCCTGAGCAATAAAATCCAACCATTTGCAGATTATTTGGTCACACCGCATATAAAATGCTCCTCAAAAGTAATCAAAATTTTAAAATTTTGTACCATTTATCCCACAATTCATAACATTATTTATTCTTAAAGAGAACAACCTACATTAGCAAGGTACATAATTTTAATTTTTGAACAATTGCAAGATAAGCAGAGAGATTTAAACATTTTAAGCACAGAACGCCCTGAAAAGGCTCTTCCCCCACACTTAAGTTCAAGCAATGCCCTCATTGCGTAGATGGAAGTAAAATATTAGGGCATGCAATTAAGAAAGGAAAGAGTGTACTCCCCAGATTTCGTAGAGTGTGTAGAGCTCCCCCACACTTGAGTGCAGCTGTGGAATGTCATGAATTGAACCTGTAAAGAATATTCTACACAGCGAGAAGAACTCAAGTGAAACCTGCATTTTATTATAACAAATAAAAGGGAAATATACTACAAAAAAAAACACATTAAATTAAAGGAAAGATAAAAGATAGATAGTGGGTTGCCTCCCACCAAGCTGCCCGGGTTTAACGTCTCTAGCTAGACGTATGTTCTTTATTATCCCGGATCATAAATGAATGTTACAATGGTAGTACCGGGAACAGGAAATTGGCAATATGTAGGACCGAACCACCTGGATCAAAACAAAGAATTACGGCAACAATTACAGTAGGAAAAGACAAACTCCACAAAACCTGGTTTTGAAGGAGGTGTTTGTTGCCATTAATATTGTATTGAAATCCGGGTGGTGGTGGTAGTGCTTCCTCAAACTGGAGAATGTAAACATTCTCCCTCTGTTGTTTAGCCGTATGCATGGAAGATGGTAGTGGTGGTGTTTGCTCATAGTCGAGGATGTAAATTTTCTCCTCTGGAATGTAAATGAAGGTGGAAGTGGGCTTCAACGGGTGGGTTGGGTGGGCATTATTTTTCTTTGTCGAAGGGCCCAAATTTTCCAATGGATGATCCTTAGTGTGAGTATCATCCTTTTCAAATTTAAGGATGAAGACATCCTTAACTGTTGAGTGGTTCAGGGAGAACTTCTGGGAAATTTGTATCTTCAAGTTCTGACCCTGGATCAAATGGAAAGGTGGCCTTCTCACTCAGCGAGCTGACTTCGAGTTTCCACCCTACTTCTTTGTTACACAAGAGGGGAAGGCTGTGATCCTCTAGATGAAGATCAAAGTTGGATGGCTTTTCCTCTTCAAATTTGAGGATGTAATAATCCTCGTCTTCTTTGAGAGGCTCATAGGAAGAGCCTTGTTTGAATTCAACTTCAGAGGGAGGTGGTTCCTCGAAGGCGATATTGGTATTTTGTTTGGATGTTCTGGCGGGAGCGAGCATTTCCTCCTCTTCATTCTTGAGGATGTAACAATCCTCATTGTCTTGGTATAGCACAGAGAAGGAGGGAAAATAACAGTAATTGACTTCAGAAGGAGGAGACTCCATGAAGTTGAGGTAGAAGTTGTCCTTTGATGGCTTGTCTTCAAGCTCAAGCAGAAGGTTTGATACCGTTTGCTCATTTTCGAACAGGGGTGGTGATATAGAGTAACTTAAATCCTCAGGTAAATCGTCCACTACATGAACCAGTTTGCTCTCAGGTTGCTGTGATGTAAGGTCTAGTGGACCTTCCATCATTTTGTTTATCGCAACTAATTTGGCATAGAGCTTCAGTTGGTTCGTGTCGAGGTACTCTTCCTCGGCTTGCTGCTCCACTTCAGGGACCATTTCACTCTCGGGTTGTTGCTCCCTTTGAGCTAATGTGAAGGGCTGGTCCACTACGTAGATTGCTTTTGCATACTCCTTTGGATTTGGATTGGTTTGTGAGGGGAGTTGGCCAGGAGGTCTTTGTTGAGTTAGGAGTTGTTGAATCTGAGACTGCAAGGCTATTTGGTCTTTGCGCAGAGCTGCGACCTCCTCTTGCATATCTCTGGACTTACCCATCATTCCCTTAACCATCTCTTTCATTTGAGACATTTCAGACTCAGGATTCGAAGGAGGCTGAGTTGATCGACTCGATGAAGCTTCATTGCCAGAAGGCTGATGTTGATATTGCCTTTGGCCTCCTTGGAAATTGGACTGAGGTCTGTAGTTTTGGGATGTTTGTAGGGTTTGTGGGTTCTGGATATTTTCTATGTTTGAGTAGCGAAGGTTGGATTGCATGTTACGTTGCCAAGGTTGTCTGTATCCTGAATTGTTGGTGATGTAGTTTGCTTCCTCTACTGCTTTTAATTCTTGTAGTTGGGGGCATTGTTTATAGTCATGAGGCCCGCAACATTGCGTACAAGAATTAGTTGGAGACGATTGGGAAAGAGGAGCATAGCCTGGAGGGGTAGTAGATGATTGAGAAATCATCGACTTAGCTTGCTGGGGGAAGGAATTCATAGCCATCTGCTCAACCACTTTTTGCAGAGTACTGACTTTTGTTGCCTGCTGAGCAGTGCTCTCCATGAGTTGCTCATGGCTTTTCATCAATGGGTCGAACTTGTTATCACTTTCCCCTACATGATATAATCCTGGAGTACCGCTCCTTGATCCACCGGAGGCCCAGTCTCTGATTTCCTCACAGAGAGATTCCATGCTGTTCAGAAATTGTGCTCCTTGCTTTTTCAGAATGTCAGCCCCTAACGAAGATAACACCATTGTTCTGCATGGACCGATCATGCCCTTGTAGAACAATTGTGATACTTGTTCTTTCGTTAGACCATGGTGAGGACAAGTAAGTAGTAGACCTTTGAAACGATCCCAAGTCTCACAAATATTCTCCGACCCAGGTTGCTTGAAATTATATATTTCAGCAATCATCTCTAATGTTCGGCTCAGGGGTAGGAATTTGTCGTAGAACTTGGTGGCCATGTCGTCCCAGGTACCAATGGTACTTGGTGTCAGGCTATGATACCACTTGCTCGCGTTTCCCGTCAGGCTGTGTGGGAATAACGACAATCTTGCATATTGAAGTACTGCATCGGTTACAGTAAGACTGTTGGCATGTTGCAAGAATTTTGTAACATGTAACAGGGCTTCGTCTGGACTGGTGCCATCAAACATGCCCAACTCTTTCACACATCTAATTTGATGATATGGCTTCAGTTTTTACCACTCATCGTATTCAGATGGGCTGAGGTGAGGAAGGATGATAGCAGGCTGTTGTCCTTGGTTAGACGGCCTGTTGATATTTCGAACAGTCGCTGGTGTAGATGCCATGTTAGCTTCCGGGTCAGAATCTATCACTGTGGTGGTATTTCGTTGAGTCCGTCTCTGCCTTAGGGTACGCAAAAAGGTTCTCTCGATCTCTGGATTATAACCAACCGTGTGATTATTAATATTTTCTGGGAGACTGTTTGACCTGGTAAAAGGCATTCACCACTCAAAACAGAAAAAACTGGTTATACGTTAGAATAAATAAAAATGTTAGGAATTAGTAGAACAGAAATTAAAGTTAGTAGTTAGGGACAATGGAAAGAAATAACAAAAATTGAAATGACAATGGAAAAATGACAATGGAACGAAATGACAGAAATTATAAGTTAGTAGTTAGAGACAATGGAATATTAAAGGACAATGGAATTGAAATGATAGAAATAAATGACAATAATATTAAAATGTCAGAAGTCCGAAGTCCAAAGTTAGATGTCCAAGTCAGATCAGGAGTCCGATGTCCGAAATTAGATTATTATAAGTTAATATTGACAGATTATTATAATACAGGTGAATTAACCAGGGCTCAGGGACTAGATTAAATCAAGTCCCGGCAACGGCGCCATTTTGCAAAGTGGATTTATCGTGAGTTAATAGCACTGGTGAGATTGATAAAAGAAAGAAATTAAAACTCAAAATATCCGTCGGGCTGCAAATAAAACCCGGTCGCAGTAGTATAGAAGACAGAAGCGGCCGGGGTCAAACCGTGGGACTTATAGCGAGATAAAATAGTTCCTAAGCTTGTCACAAAAGGGGGAAGTTAATTGACTTGTTTTAGAGAAAATATTAAGCAGATTAAAATTACTGAGTGCAGATGAATTAAATGGAACTCCGGGTTTAGGTTTTATATAATCTGATTAATTATGCTATCTCTACCGGTTTAATATATTAGTTTGGCAAAATTCCTGTTATTATCCTAAGGACTAAGTCATAGACCTTAAGAACTCGTTTACCAGAAAATGCTCGGTCTAATCAAGGTTCGAGCAATACTATGTAAAGGGACGTTAAATTTGAGGAATTATAATTGCATCTGAAAATACTAACCTATTAAATCATAATAAGCTTTCTCTCAGATTTACGGCTTAATTAACCTGTCTATTTATCACCTGGTCTGATCAAAATAGACTTAGGAAAGCATTTTAATAAATTCATGTAATTTTTAAAATGGTGAGAGAAACCTTTAAGCGTAACAAACTGTATTTATTTTAACCGGTAGAAATAATGATTACATAATTAAACAAAACATAATAAAAACCTTTGCCCGGAGCAAATCCTCCTTAGCCAGACATATTAATTGGTAATAAGTCAGACAGAGGTTGGACGTAATAATAACACGGAGACGTGAATAGTGAATGGAGAAATGAAGAGAACGAAGAGTGAAAGATGTACGTAGGTTATTGTATGTGGAGTGGATGAATTAGAGAGTTGAGATTCGTGAACTGAATGGTGTGAAGTGAAGTACGGGAGTGATTTACTGGAAGAGAATGAGATGAGGTGAGTGTGAGTGACTTTCTGGTTTTTCTCCGTGCACTCGTACAAGGTTGCAGAAACTTAATATTTATAGAGGAAGGGAAGAGTAGTCTGGAGCGGAGGAATTGATTGCAGTTGATTGCTTCACTGATTGCTTCATTTATTGCAGGGGACAGGCCGAAACGCGTGAGCAAATTAAGGTAGGCGGAGCAGATTGAGTTGCAGATCGGCGCGAAGAAGAAAACTTTTCGTGACTCATTTTAGTCACGTCCGCTAAGCAACCCGCCCAAAGCCAGGCGGTCTTGAGCCTTGTCCGCCTAGGCTTCCGCCCCAATAGAGGCGGTTCTTTATGTGTGTCCGCCTTTACTTCCGCCCCAATAGAGGCGGTTCTTTGTGAGTCGTCTGCCTGGAGTCCGCCTTGGAGTAGGCGGTTGCAATGGTGGAGTCCGCCTTGGAGTCCGCCTTGGAGTAGGCGGTTGTGTGGAGTCCGCCTGCATCTAGGCGGTTTCCTAGGCGGTTGTGAGCTTGACCGTGACCTACTTTTCCTTCAACTTTGACCGGCTCTAGATTCTTCGTTTGGACCCCGTTTTCTGAGCCGTTTGTGTCTATGCGTTCGTCTCTTCGTCTACTTCACTCCCAGCTTGGTTTTCCTCATGATAAACCAATAATTTTATGAGATAACAATAAAACATAAACTAGAGGAAAAACTAACCGAAGTGGAGAAATGAGCAAGAAAAGTGCTAATATAATATATGATATACACATATAAAACATGCTCATTTAGACACTTATCATTGATCACCAAAGGAAACCGGTAGTGCGAAAGCGACGGTGTACGGTATGATTTCTTAATGCTCTGTATCCTAACCTAGTTACCCCGATTTGTGTGCTTATGTGATCACCAACAAGATAAATGCACGAATCGGACTTATACTGCACTTAACTGTGCTTGAACTATTTTGTTCTTGTTGTATTTCTTTGAACAATTAGTTTGTATAATTCATGAAATGAATGAATAGAATTGAGAAGTATGTGTAAGTATTGTGTACTTGAGTATTGTATGTATGTATGGAAATGAAGTATTGACTTCTACTAATTCCTAACATTCTAACTCCTAACTGAGTAATGAGTAAATGGAATGAGTAGAAGTCCGATATAGTTTCGGCCACGTGTGAGGATAAGGAGACACAAGAGGTTGGATCTGAATCCTGGCTGTAATCTTTTCCATGGACCAATTCCCTTGAATGGGTAGCATCCTGGATTAGTGGGCCACCCTAAAGCCCGGTGGTGGGATGTATATCCCTGCCCGGAGGTCATACCGACTTAACTGGAAGTAATTATGTAAGAAGTAATATGTATGTGTATGGTCTTGACTATTGTAAGTCATTGACCGGAAGTAAAAGAGTATCGAACACCCGATTAACCCGGGTGTGTATTGAAGCTAACTGGACCTTTGAATGTATTGGAGAATTGTATCTCAGTATTCGTATTGGATATCTAATGGGTATGTAATGTGTATGTGTAACCCGAAAGAGGTAGGTAAGCATTGGTTGACTTGTATTGTCTTCCAAGCATGTATTGTACAGTGCGTATGTATGTATACTTGTGTAGTTTGTAGTATCGTGAATGAAAGCATGTAGTATGTATGTATGAATGTATGTATTGCAAAATGAATTGCATGTATTCGACCAAATGGTCGGGTACCCTCGCTAGTACGCGGGGTATGCGGTTTATCATATTCAGCGAAGCTGACCCCCTCGGGGGAACGTTTTTAGTGTGCAGGTACCCGGAGCGAATACGGTCAAGGTAAGAGACCGGTGGCGCGCCTTGTAATTAGAAGTATCTAGTTGTGAGGAAGGGGTAGCAGATTGACTCCTAGTGAGTATGTGTGAATTTGGGAGAAGTACGGTATTGACTTTGGAACCTAGTAAACTCGGGATGTGTAGCGTATTATCTTGTACTGAATTGTGGAGTATTGTATTGAATGGAGCATTGTATCGAATGGAGTATTGTAGCATCCAGTATGTAATGAGAGTATGTATTGTATTGAGTAGTACTCGGATATTCCGGTCCATCAGACCGATGCTGTATGTATTAGTAGCCTTGTTAGTCACGTGGGTGACTAACGGCATTGTGCCACCCGCCGTTGAGTATGAATGTATCCGCTGCGTGAGAACGAATGTATAAGGAGATTGGACGGTAATGACGGTATTAGCGGTACGGGTGTTACAAAAAGTGGTATCAGAGCGAAGTATCGCTCTGATGACTGGAAATACCGAGTTAGGAATTAGGAGCTTAGGGCTATGGGCTGAGTGATAGCATTAGAGAGATGCTAGTTAGGAACTTCCGGTGAGTACCGGATACCTACAACACCAGTCCCGCCCACCGCAAACCCCATTGTATAACTTGGGAAAGGACGCCAGAGAGAAGAAAGTTTTCTCATACTCGGGGAAAACCCGATCTGGCAGTTGTGGAGCAATCACACAGTAAACAAGAACCGACGTATGGTAGATTCCAAGAAATGGAAGGCCCGGATATGGATCCCGGTTGCACAACAATACCCACACTTAACAACGGTGGAATAAGCACTCCAACCACTAGGAGGCTATAAGTTGCAACAGCATGGGGCGACATGCTTAGCAGTCGCAGAACCTAGCTAAACAACCAGCAACAGGAAAGGAAGCACTAACCGTGCAACGGAATGGAAGCAGGAGCAGTAACAAAACCCGGGACACGAGTTTACGGGATAGTAATACCTAAATAACACCATCAACGGTACGCTAACTGACTACAGACATAGTCAGGAGTGGTTACCTCCGAAACTACAATGCCCAAAGGTTATAATACCTGGCCGACATAGCTTACATAGCTACAAGAATATCCACGGGATATGAACCGATAGGACTACAAGGGTAGTGCCTAAACAAGCTAAGGCTCGGTAACCACAACAAACGAGTGGGGACGAACTACAAGGAAGAACGCAACCAAATAAAAAGGGGATCTCCAAGGATTGGAGAAGTACCCCGATCAATGACAGTCATGCCAAGATCACAAAGGAAATACTTAAAAGATTAAGTATCCCAAACACAGATCAACAAGATCAAGGGAAGAGTCAACAAGACCACCAAACACGGATGGAAACCATACCGTGACCAGTAGAGGTGTACCCAAAAACCACCAGTATCACACACTTGCCATGGCAAGTGCAGTAAGAACAGGAATATGTAAAGGAACTCTAACATACCACTGGTACATAGGAATGTACCGTGACCGCAAAGAAGCGACTACAGGATTACACATCCTAAAAACTGGAGGATGGAAATCTGGGGAAGGCCTAACGGCCTGACAATTATACAAGGATATACCAGTCAGCAGAAGCTGTACTTGGTCAAGACCTCAAACATGGCTACACCATGAAGAACTTCTTTTGACACTGAACTACAATTTTAAAACCCAAATTTTCTTTCAAAACCATAAACCTTTTTTTCTAAGCCTTGGATTTTTTAAACAAAACCAACGAAATTACGGTGGGTATCATAGGATGATACAAGGGGAGTCGACAATAGAATACTTCACTCAGGCGTGTGACGGGCACTACGAGTGTACCCAATTATGAGATGTGGGACAACCGTACTCCGAAGGAGCTTGCGGGCCTGACACATAGTTAGGTAAGTGGCAACGTATCAACACGGTACCCCACGTATGTATACATGTAGTGTACGAAACACGGGAAGTAGTCAACTCCGTCTTACAGACCGTGAGTAAATTCTAACCAGAACAACTGGACACCACAGACAATCAAGGAGAAGGAAACTCAGTTAAGGAACAAGTGTAAGGAACTCAGAGAATCTATCTGAAGATAAGGAATGAAGACTGGGAAGGTGCAAAGAGCACATACTAGTAAGCAAAGACATTGTATATGTCTCAAGTAATTTAAGCAATCACCTGATAGCTGGAAGGGATACCCGGACTGAACACAGTAAGGCATAGGCCTAATGTGAACACAAAAATGCTCAACAGACGGGACAAAGTTCCCAAGAGCAATCACAAGATCACCATGAAGTATAATCCATCATTGGAGAGGATACTAAACCTAGTCTAAAATACTAGGAGAAAGCATAAACAGTCTACCCAAGAATGGGAGACGTTATACCCCTAAAGGGAATAACTTAAATACAATACCACAAGGCGGTATAGCGGACACATCATGCCATAGACATTAGCCGGATGTAACGGCATAACTAACAACACCCAGGAGCAATCCTCGAAGGGTGTCTGGTACGACAATAGTCGAATGAAGTGTCATGATAAGAGCACGACAACTAGAACAAACACTTGGTTAAGACACCGAAGGGATTCACTTAATAGGAAATACCCAAGTCTACAAAAGGCACTGATCAGCACCAGATTGCCTAAGAGTCTCCTATGAACGGAAGCGTGATGTCACGACTTACCATGGAGCCCAGTAAATACCTCCAACCTATGGGGTACACAAAGAATGGAAACGTGTATAAGCAGCTTGCAAAGAGCATAGCTTGCAGCAATAAGGCTTAAAAGCCACCAACCAACTACATTGTGTGAACTCAAACGGTGGCAAAACCCACACCATTACTAATAGGACTTGCAAGAAATATTATCCCATATGACAAGAAATCAACAACTGGACCATCAATTCAAACCCAACCTCTTGAGTGGCTTGGAGTAATGGTCAACTCAGTGTCACTGTCACTAGAGCATCAGCCTAGTATGCAGTTGACAAGCTTTAACTACTTTCACGCCTTCTGTAGTAATGATAACACAGGGGCATAGAAATCGGGATAAATGCCAACATTGGCCTAGTCCACGTCTGGACACTACCGAAACTCGAGGAAAAGTACCCCTCGTTAATCGAAGACCACCAAGGTGGTGAAGACGTGAACCCTTAGAAGGGGCTTCCAACTACTATAACAACAAAACTTGTGCGTATTGATACTGCCAAGAGACAACGAATAAGGAAATGAGATTTCCAACCCACTACGCCTCTGAGAGGCTGTGGACTGTAGAAGCACATCGCTTAAGAGCATCGAAGCTCGAAGGAGTAAGTATACTCCTTATGCACCCAATCATGTGGTGAACCATTGTATAAATACTTATATGGTAAACCTTGTCATGAGACCTATGAGTGGAAACACACCCCTCAACGAGAACTTTCACCTACCAGTGATAGAATAATCTTTAATTAGAGAACGGGACCAGAAGACCCTTGAAGCTTCTTGGGATGTCCCGGTAGTAAAAAGACAAAAGGAAAGCACAGCTAGAGCCTACAACCAATGCTCAGCACTGAGGAGACAGTAATTATCAGAAACAATTAATGTGAGTGAACATTGGCACCACGAATGACCAACGCTCAAGAGAGCCGATAACCCGATGAATCACTTCATCCATAGTCAACCAAGACACTTGGTAAATTGCATTATCGATTATGAAATAATGTGAGGTAAGCCAACCCACACATGAAACCTGAATGAAAACGGAACATTCCCGCATTGGGAATATAGTAACATTGCGGTATGCTACGACAACCGCCATACACACGAACAGAGGAAACCCTCAGTATTCATACCTGTGGAGGGTGATTTTTCGGTACGAGGGGGGTCTATCCAAATATGGTCTGACTAAGAAGCCAAGACCCTAGAAAACGCCATTCTGTGGAGGGTGAGAACCCGTTATTCATGGCAGCCCTCAAATACCTACTAAATCGTCCGTCTTTCCCAGAAAGCATAAAGGGGAATGCAAGTATGCACTACACCCGTCCTCGATGGGCTCCACGCGGACTTGTGCCTCTATAAGGCGGAATTGACTAGAGTCGCCACCTAGTTTGACCTAAGGAACTAGGAAGGGGGGAGAAGGGTTCTAAGAACCGTCAATTGACTCTGAAATTGTGAATAGGACTTATCTGGTCATGTCAGAGATTCTATGTGGGTTCGCACTGGGTTACACCAGTTAGAAGTGGCAACGACCACGACTTCGGATTGGTGCCCGAGAAAACCTCGGTCTCCAATTGTCGGGATCACTTTCTTTCAAAACCTTTTTAGAGAGATTCATTTAAATGCCAAGGATAGGATTAGGACGGGAAAAGAGAAAGGGAGTGGATGAGGCGAGCTTTTCTGCCAAGCTAGCACCAAATGAAAGGGTTGACAGGTTGAGAGTTGATCGAAAGTAAATAGTAAAATCGAGGGAAAAGCTTATTGATTAAGTGAATGAAGAAGACCCGAAGTCTAAAGGTTTGAGGGTTCAAAGTGAGTCAGAAGAGATTGGAATGCTAAGAGAGGTATGAGTACCGTCTCACAGTGGGAAAAGGGTTTTTTGATTTGGAATGGGGTCGCACCCTAGATGGGCTGCCTACGTACTCAACTCCCTGTTGAGATCAGACCTTACGTAGTTCATGGTTTTCGGGTTTTTGAAGATTTGGGGTTTTAAAGGTTTTTTGAGGTGTTAGTCTGTGAGACGCTTGGGTCTATGAGACGTTTAGGATGTTTAGGTAATGAGAGGTATGGGATATCAAAGTCTGTGAGACGCTCGGGTCTGTGAGACATTTGAATCTTAATATGGTGGAGAGGTTGAGATGTTCGAGTCTGTGAGGCGCTCGGGCCTGTGAGACTTTGGAGGTTTGAGAGAAGTTGGAATTTGTTAGAGGATTTGAGTTTAAGGTGATTTGGAGTTTGGGAGATGATTCGAGTGTGTGTGAGGCAATTGGAATTTGGGAAAAATCCCGAGTGTTTCGGGTTCGAGGTTCTAATAGAGTTGAGGTTTTGGGATGTTTCAAATTTAGAGTGAGATGATGGTGGACTGAATTGTTTGGAGGAATGATTATCAAAATTGTCTCTCTTAAAGTTTTTTTTTTAATCGAAAAAATCAGTTTTTGTTGTAAAAGGGCGGATAATCCTGAGGGATTACCCTATGTACCCCCTCGAACACGACACTTAATTAATGGTAAGTGCCAAGGCTTGAAAGATGGGACAATGAATTTATGTCGAAAAATAGGATTTTAGAGAGAAACACCATGAATGAGATGTTCTCGGTCAAACCCTAATAACGTCTCTAACTCCCGGGTTTTAAAACGTTAAAAACCAAAAAAATTGAAGTCGAGTAGAAGGGAGTTAGACGATTCTAAAATCCTGGCTACAACTAGGAAGGTCGTTACTTCCCTAGCACCCCGCCTTGTAAAAATCTAGGCTGCGATTAGGGGAGGTTTGTCACCCTAATGCCCCGCCTAAAGAGATCCAGACTGCGACAAGGGAGGTTATAACCCCAGTGCCCCGCCTCGGATTTTTATTTTTAGGAAGGAAGACAAGTGATGTTCTAACCATGGAGGAAATGTTTTAAAGGGGTTAGACATTACTTGCTCCCCGAAAACGGTTTATTTGAGTTAAAAAACTGAGTTGGAAAACTTTTGAAGTTGTTCGGAATTCTCGATGAAGAAACACTGATTTTGAGAAATGTTTTAGGAGAAAACTTTCTGTATATGTGAGAAGAACTTTCTGCATTTGAGAAAGAGTTTTCTGTGATGTGAGAAGAGTTTTTCCTTTAAAATTCCACAAAATGGTTTGTTTGAAAACTTGATAAAACTTGAATAAAATGATGGTTTGAAATTCTTTTTGGGTTGAGTTGAATTGAGCTGGATGAAAAGGTTTGAATTGAGGTCGAGTTCGGTTTGGATTGAGGTCGGGTTCGGTTGGAGTGGGGTCGAGTTCAGCTCGGATTGAGGTCAAGTTTTGAATTGGATTGCGATCGAGTTGAAATGGATTGCGATCGAGTTTGAATTGGATTAAAGTTCGGGTAGGGTCAAAGTTGGGTCAAGGTCAACATTTTTTGGTCAAGGTCAACGTTTTTGGTCAAGGTCAACGTTTTTTGGTCAAGGTCAACGTTTTCTGGTCAAGGTCAAAGTTTGACATTTGTGGACTTGATTTGGGTTGGTGGGCTAATGGGCCGGATTAGGCTAATGGGCCGGATTAGGCTGATGGGCCGAGTTGGGCTGATGGGCCGAGTTGGGCTGATGGGCCGAGTTGGGCTGATGGGCCGAGTTGGGCTGATGGGCCGAGTGGGGCTGATGGGCCGAGTTGGGCTGATGGGCCGAGTTGGGCTATGGGCCGAGTTGGTCTGATGGGCCGAGTTGGGCTGATGGGCCGAGTTGGGCTGATGGGCCGAGTTTGTTGGGCTTGGATTGTGGGTCGTGTTTGGGAAGTAGTGGGCCGGGTTTGAGGAGTAGTGGGCCGGGTTTGAGGAGTAGTGGGCCGGGTTTAGTTTGGGCTCGGTTTTGGGTTGATGGTGGGCTTTGGTATTTGGTATTGGGCCAATGAGTGATGGGCCGAAATTTGGGCTGATGGGCCGAGTTGGGCTGATGGGCCGAGTTTGTTGGGCTTGGATTGTGGGTCGTGTTTGGGAAGTAGTTGGCCGGGTTTGAGGAGTAGTGGGCCGGGTTTGAGTTTGGGCTCGGGTTTGAGTTGATGGTGGGCTTTGGTATTTGGTATTGGGCCGAATGAGTGATGGGCCGAAATTTGGGCTGAAGGAGTATAGGGCCTGGCTGAGGAGTAGTGGGCCGGGTTTGGGAAGTAGTGGGCCGGGTTTGAGGAGTAGTGGGCCGGGCTTTGTGTTTGGGCTGAAGCAAGGCAATTGGGCCAACTTGAAAAAATCAGAAAGGGTTTTGAAAAGTTCAATCAAAGTCGAATAAAAATGAATGATGAAAAATCCGAGAGACAATTTTAGGACTTGGTTTAATCTTTGGAGGATTCGGAAGGAATGATGGGTCAACTAGGATGAATTCTGAAAATACTATTATTATTTACAAAATTATTAATAAAGTGTGGTTTGGGTTTAGGGATCACCCAACTTGTTAGGTGGGACCATGGCCCACCTAAATCTTAGGGTTCACCCTCTATCCTAGGGCTAGGTCCTAAAGGTCTAATAACTAGGGCTTAATAAATAGATTAATATATACAAGGATTTAAACAGAAACTGTACACATATACAAATAAAAGGGTAGAACAGATACAACAGAGCGCAGATCAGGAACGTGGATCAAAGCAGAAAACCATAAATGAGCAGAAAACTATGAATAAATTATGTATCAAAAATACCGATAAGCAAAATGAATTGAGACTTGAATACAGAGGAAATCATTGATCACTTAAACAAAACATACAGAGACCTAGAACAAACGGATCAAATTTCCTTTTAAATCACTTCTGCTCAACATTCCTTAAAAGTCAAAGTTGAGTTGTTTATGAACCTACCAAATTATGTGGAAAAGTCGAATAGTACAAATTTGACACATATTTCCAGTCGAGATTAACAGGCATTTTTCATGACAACACAGAGAATGTCCCGATTATCTGCATACAGATATTGCAAAGTTTTAACTCTTTGGTGGATCAACACTAGCAGTGAGAAATGCGGACTTAGCAGCCAAAACCAACCCCGCATCATTTTTGTTTGTGATGCCTCAGTCTATCAACCGAATTGCCAAGAAACAGAAGATGTAACAGATTCAGAGTTAACACTACCCATCGTGGATATAAACATCAGCAAATAAGCAATCAGACCGAGCAAATTTCAGAGGCAAGACGAACATTAAGACTATGCATAAACATCAAGAGACATGTATGAAGCAGACAATATTTTACTAGTGAAATCAACAGATAATAAGAGTTTGAGTTTAGTACCGAGAGGGAGTACAGAAATCTCCTGCAAGCAATTCAAAACCAAGAGAGACTAAACAGAGCATTAGTTCTTGATACACAGGTAAGGTGGGTGACAGGCAAACACAAATTCTGGACAGCAACCAAAATCTTTGCGGGTTCACCCATGGATTAAAATCGAACCACCAGAAAGGATGAACAAATCAAATGCTCCCTCTGAATTCACCGTAGCTTAGGCACAAATAAATTAACAACGAGGGCTTATCCAGTATCCAAGGGGGATTAAGGGTAACATAAACAGATCTGAGACTGAAAACAGATCAGTCTACTCTCCTTCACAGACTAGTATCACAACCGAGTATGTACAGGTGGGTTTAATCGTAAAAGCCAAGTATAGTAAACGCTTTCGCCTCTGTCCATGGACTTCAAACATCCATACCAGATTTAATATCCTTTCAATGCCGACAGGGAGTAAAGATGGCGAAACCAGAGTTCACCAGAATCGATTCTCAAGAATCTTAGGAGAAATCGAAAGAAAATCCTAGCAGAACAAACAAACAACATGGTTTTCTGCAATTTTCGAACCCATAGACTCATTTTTGGAGTCCGGTATTCCACGGTAGCGCATTCACATAAACGATGAGAAGAAGAGAAAATAGGGTATTCGACTTGTTTATGAGTTTAATGAATCCAAAATCTATAATAGACTTGGAATTCATTTGCAGTCGAAAACGAAAATAAAGCAAGGGCGACGAAAATCTTGACGTTTTTTCTTTGAAACAAGAGGAAACGAGGTCAAGAGTGCGAGAGTTGATATTAACGTCGGAAATTAATTTCCGGAGAACCACATTCCTCGCATCCAGTAGAGCCATTGCCGATTCGGCTCATTGGCAAAAATCGAAGAGGAGAAGTTATGAGAGGAGAAACATGCAGAACGAAATGAGTTAAGATGAAACTTACTCTGCCGGTAATCGCAACCGAAATCGAAATACGAAGGAAACAGGTAGTATCGGCTTATGGGATGCAGCTTCGAGAGGGGAAAAATGGTAGTTCCTCGAGGAAGAAGGAGAAGCCGGTTCTGAATGTTTCAGTTTCTTCTTCGTTTCAAAATGGTGGAAGGTAGAACGATGAGCAGGAAGAGTATCGATCGGGGCTTGTGTCTGCTGAGTAGTAAAAAAACGTGGGTATGGGTTTTGATTTCAAAAGTTGCCAGGAAGGGAATGTTCCAAACAGAGGCAGTTGTCGATTCTTTTTTTGCCCGTGCTCTACAGTAGGGTTTTTCCATCTTTTTTATAATACGGGGCATAGCGCAGATGGTCTCATTAGGGTTTAATCTGAGGCTATGGGCTCACATTGTTTTCAGTTTGGGCTAAATAAAGGAACGGGCCAACGAGCGCTAAAAAGAAAGAACAGCAAAAGCTCATGAAGTATTTTATGGTAACAAAATATGTATATGAACACGTAAAATAATACATGGTAAAATCAAAACCGTGAAATGTTTTTAAAAAGCAACAAAATATGTATACGAAAATGAAGTCAGTTAAAACAGATTTCAACCAAAGCTCGTGCTCCTTTTCCATAGGAATGTGAGGTTTAAATGTCAGTAAAAAGAAATTCCTTTAGTCGAAAACGGGGACGACCGCCTTGTTTCTGAAAGCATGTTCATTTTTGAATTTTGTTTTAAAAAAAAACGGGTGAGAATTTTTGGTGTCTACAGATGGCTCCCCTTGATTCAATTTTGTAAGACCTTGCAGAATTGGATCAAGGTTGACGGGGCGCCAAAAATTCTCACTGCGGTTTAGCGGTGCGCTGGGATGCGACCGTGAGTGTGTGAATACGATTGGAAGTACGAGGACTTATGACGAGCCTCAGTTTGACCTCTTGACATCTAACCCTAGGACTTATGACGAGCCTAGGATACTAACGATCTGACTTGGTTTTAGGGTGCACGAGGGCTTAGGAGTGCCTCCACCGGACCTCTTGATATCCAGTCCTAAGGCTTATGACGGGCCTAGAATGCGATTGAAAGTACGAGGACTTAGGAGTGCCTCAACTAGACCTCTTGATATCTAGCTATAGGACTTGTGACGAACCTATAATTCTAACAACCCGATTTGGTTTGGGGTGCACGAGGGCTTAGGAGTGCCTCAACTGGACCTCTTGATATCCAGTCCTAGGGCTTAGGATGAGCCTAGAATGCGATTGAAAGTACCACACTAGTAGCGCAATAGCTGTCTAGCGGGTGTAAAATGAAAAGTCGACCGCATTAGTAGCGCAATAGCTGCCTAGCGGGTGTAAAACGAAAGGCGACCGTACTAGTAGCGCAATAGCTGTCTAGCAGGTGTAAAATGAAAAATTTGACCGCACTAGTAGCGCAATAGCTGTCTAGCGGGTGTAAAACGAAAAGTCGACCGCACTAGTAGCGCAATAGCTGCCTAGCGGGTGTAAAGCGAAAAGTCGACCGCACTAGTAGCGCAATAGCTGTTAGCGGGTGTAAAATGAAAAATTTGACCGCACTAGTAGCGCAATAGCTGTCTAGCGGGTGTAAAACGAAAAGTCGACCGCACTAGTAGCGCAATAGCTGCCTAGCGGTGTAAAGCGAAAAGTCGACCGCACTAGTAGCGCAATAGCTGTCTAGCGGTGTAAAACGAAAAGTCGACCGCACTAGTAGCGCAATAGCTGTCTAGCGGGTAAAATAACATCGACCGCACTAGTAGCGCAATAGCTGTCTAGCGGGTGTAAAATGAAAAGTCGACCGCACTAGTAGCGCAATAGCTGTCTAGCGGTGTAAAATGAAAAGTCGACCGCACTAGTAGCGCAATAGCTGCCTAGCGGGTGTAAAATGAAAAGTAACCGCACTAGTAGCGCAATAGCTGTCTAGCGGGTGTAAAATGAAAAGTCGACCGCACTAGTAGCGCAATAGCTGTCTAGCGGTGTAAAATGAAAAGTCGACCGCACTAGTAGCGCAATAGCTGTCTAGCGGGTGTAAAATGAAAAGTCGACCGCACTAGTAGCGCAATAGCTGTCTAGCGGGTGTAAAACGAAAAGTCGACCGCACTAGTAGCGCAATAGCTGTCTAGCGGGTGTAAAATAAATATCGACCGCACTAGTAGCGCAATAGCTGTCTAGCGGGTGTAAAACGAAAAGTCGACCGCACTAGTAGCGCAATAGCTGCCTAGCAGGTGTAAAATGAAAAATTTGACCGCACTAGTAGCGCAATAGCTGTCTAGCGGGTGTAAAACAAAAAGTCGACCGCACTAGTAGCGCAATAGCTGCTGCTAGCGGGTGTAAAGCGAAAAGTCGACCGCACTAGTAGCACAATAGCTGCCTAGCGGGTGTAAAATGAAAAGTCGACCGCACTAGTAGCGCAATAGCTGTCTAGCGGGTGTAAAATGAAAAGTCGACCGCACTAGTAGCGCAATAGCTGTCTAGCGGGTGTAAAATGAAAAGTCGACCGCACTAGTAGCGCAATAGCTGTCAAGCGGGTGTAAAATGAAAAGTCGACCGCACTAGTAGCGCAATAGCTGTCTAGCGGGTGTAAAACGAAAAGTCGACCGCACTAGTAGCGCAATAGCTGTCTAGCGGGTGTGAAGATGCGTCAGACAGTGAGCAAATTTTGTGGGTATATGCAGATGATATGTGATGTGAGGTGATTAACCAATGTATTAATTGAATTAAACTCCCTGTTTGTGGATGTAGGTTTTGTGTGAGCAGACGGCTCCAGAGTTGTTTGAAATTTTGAGATGACTTTGGCATGTGGTGATGGCTCCGTATGGACTGATGGCTCCGGATTACGTTGATGGCTCGGTGCGGTCGGGTGGCTCCAGTGTGGTCGGATGGCTCCGACATGATTCATGACCCCATTATGAGCAACGGCTCTGGGGTGGTTGCTGGGTTTCGATTTGGATTGAGATTTTGAGTCGAATGGTGGGTTGATGTGATTGGTGGACTGTGTCGTGTTTGACGTATTTTGATGTGATGGACAAATTCTTGGTCATGGATGGATGGCTTCGGCCCGGTTATGACTTCAGGGTTCTCTCATGATGGCTCCAGGATAGCTCAGGATGGCTCCGGAAAGGGCTACAAGATGGCTCAATTTGGTGATAGCGAGGAAGAAAGGGGCATTTTTCCTTTGAGGTGGTCGCACCCTGAGCGGGCTGCCTACGTACTCAATTCCGTATTGAGATCAGACCATACGTAGTTCGAAATTCTGTAGGCAAGACCTTGGTAATGAGATAGATCTGATGTGGATTTGAGGTGGCTCCCGTATTGTTCTCGGACTATTAGGATGCCCCCTGTGTAGTTCCAAGGATGGTTTCAAAGTATGAGAATGGCTCCGTGTAGCTCTAGGGATAGTCTCAAAGTGTGAGGATGTCTCCCGCGTGGCTCTAGGGATAATCTCGAAGTGTGAGGATGGCTCCCGCATGGCTCCAGCTTGGCTTTGGGAGTGGTGTCGTTGAGACTCGAGTATGACATGGGATAACTCCAGGAAGATCTTTGTATGGCTCCGGATGGCCGCAGTTTCAGATTTCTTTTGATCAAAAGCTACGCTTCAACAACTGCAACTGAAGTTGACTTTCAGCGAGACTAGGCAAAGTTCTTACCGGTCAGATGCTGATGATGAACTAGTTATGATGCATGCAGGTATTAAATGTTGGATACGATGCAAAATGCATATGCACTTTTGGAGAAAAGGTATGGCCCTATCTCTATTAATACGAGGTTTACGAATATAAAACATCTTCGGCACGATCTTGAGTGATTGTTGAATTGGAATGTGTGAATCACTTTCCTCTCATGGAAGGATGCAGGTCAATCTCTCGTGAGTATAGCTGTGTGTGCGAATGTTGTAATGATACTCTCAATGCTCGGAGCAGTATTTTCCTAAGAATTTCTTTTCAAGGTTCCGGACTTTCCAACCCTTACAAATTCCTCACCTGCAGTAGGGTAGGTTGTTTATGATTTGGTACTCATACTGAGATTCACTCGCACTCAGAAGACCTTGTGGTGTAAGGTCACACTCGTTCGCTCCAGGTCCCTTTGGTATGCCGGGACATGTTGATAACAAGTACGAAGCTTATGATTCATGTTTCAGATCTGGTACTTTCAGTCGACGCTCATCAACTAACGAGTCAGAGGTCTTTTATTGGGTTATAATGGGGCTGAGGGGTGCGATGTATGTCACATGGGACCGGAGGATTTGTTTGGGGAGTTGTGGAGCTTTTGCGCAATAGAGGGTATTTTTCGCCTTTGCCATGGGTGGAATGATTAGACGGGTTTTGATAACCTTTTATTGATTTCTACGGGACATCATTGGTCCTTCTGATTTGGATTTCTCCTTCTTGCCTCTTCTGGTGTTCGATTCGAACTTTCTTCTCATTTTGTTTTTTGAAATTGCATTTGGCTCATCAACTTTCTCAAGCGTTCTCTACTTTGTATTTTGGCTTTCAGCTTTGGAGTTGCATTGACTCATCGATCTTCTTGAACATTTTCGGTGTTCTTTTTTGGTGTTTGGCTTTGGAGTTGCATTGACTCACTGATTTCTTCAAGCATTTCATTTGTTGTTTTTGTGAAGATGGTGGGGGAGAGACCATGGCTCTGGCTCCTTCGAGATCCTCTATTGCAAGGGTGAGTAAATATGTGTATGTGAGTTGGCATATTGTGGAGTTCATAGAAAAAGGTTTATCGTGAAAGGCTCAGCGGGGCTCACTAAGGGATTATGTACAGGGCAGTCAAAGCTTTTTGGGTTTTGTGGAGATTTTGGTTCCTAAGTGCCTCGTCATTCTCATTAGTCAATGATTGTTTTCTTACTACTTCTCGGATCTTTGCATGAATCACAGTTCGTGACTAGCTATCGACATTGATCTCACTCAAAGTTATGCCTCTCCATGTGCAGAATGCGCATGTCGCTCATGGTTTTACCTCTTTTGGTTCTCTCTACCTTCCCTGATCGCTCGGTGGATTGTCCAATATCCTCATTCAGAATTCAAGGGAAAATACCGCTCTTCGCACACTACTCACTTGGTCTGTGGTGCCAATTTTAATTAGACCCTTGTGTTCATTGATGGGTCGAGAGTTTAGCGGTTCGCGCACTCTATCCAAACAATCAACCAAGATTTTCACCAAAGACGTCATTTCGATACGGGAGTATGCAAGTGCAACGATGTACCATGCAATACGTTGTGATAATATGGAATTACTATGTATAGGATGCGTTAAATGCTGAAAATGATGAATGAAGATGGTTGACTTCAAGTTTTGACTGAATGTTGTTGTTGTTTTTTTTTTGATGCAATGCATGCGTGGTAAGGCTACACCTAGTCTCGGTTGAGTCGGCTTCAGTTGCAGATCCATGAACTTCGTCTTACACCAATGGCTCTTTAGGCGGTCGGTTGTTGAGTGGGTCCCGGAAGAAATGTGGTCCCACATGTTTTAGCTGTCATCAAACCCTAGCCTCTTAAGGAGTGGTGATTCTTACATTGCATCAGTCAACATGATAGAATTGTCTTTTTTTTTTTTTGTAATTCCTGGATAGGTCTAACATAAAGGGGAGAGGGATGGGATGCAACCCTTCATACGTTTTCATTGTATTGGTAAAGAAAAACATGACTCAACTACTTTCAACCACTATCACCACGGATTAGCACGTGGTTGTGCTTAGCTCGGCGATGCCTCAGGAGAGTGCACCTTCGGGGCCTATGATAGACGTTTTGGCTTCAAAGAAGGGACATCCCCTCTGTCCATCAACTCTTGGACAGTGTTTCTCAGTGTTGTGCACTCGTCGGTGGCGTGTCCACGAATCCGATGATAATCACAATATTCATGTAGATGTGGCCCAAGCTTCTTCACCCTCGAACTGGTGTTGTAAGGTGCTAGGTAACCTCCCTCGTTTAAAATTCTCCAGGCTTCACCAAGTGACATTCCTGGACTCAAATTCTGTCTTTGAGAGTCCTGCCCAGGTTGGTGGTATTCGCTTTGCATGATTGTTGGTTTTGGATCTTTGGTTTCAGCATCTTCCAAAGCAGCCACAACCGCCGTCAGTCGTCTGAAGTCACATATGCCTAGATATTTCAACTGATGTCGGTACACATCTTTCAGCCCGGAAATTACCATTCGCACTTGCTCTTCCTCATTAGGTCGGTTATTCATTTGTCCGGCCTTCACCCTCCATCGTTTTATGAACTCCCTCACGGGTTCGTCAGAATTTTGGCATGTGATCTCCAAATCTCTACGTGTAACTTCATGATGAAAGTTGTCGCCGTATTGAGAGAGGAAATCTAAATACAAGTCTTGGCTTGACTTTTCGTTTAGATTTATGCTCATAATCCATGAGTAAGCAGGTCCTTGCAGATAGAATCTAAAGCATGCAGCTTTCAGCTCATCGGAAAGGCCATGAAGATTCATGAGTTTATCATACTTGTCAACATGATGCCTCGGGTCTCCAATCCCCTCATACTTCTCCATCTCCGGCAAACTCATGCCTTTTTGCAGACGAGCATCAGGATATGGGTTAGTTGGCTCCCAACCTACTGACTTGAAACGTTGGGTCAGCTCCAGTTCCATCTTCAGTTCTTGCACAAATTCTTTCATTGGACTCATTCTGAGATCAAGGTTTTGAATTGAAGTATACGCTGTCTCATGGTGGTTGGTGTCAAGAGGTTGAGAGGGCAGGGTTGTTCCTGGGTAAAGATGTCAGCCAGACTTTGACGAATGGGGATGTGCTTGCCGAGAAAGGATATGTTTGTGTGTGGGCAAAGGGAGATTTTGCCAGAATGCACTATGGGGGAAGGTGGGGCTTGTGTCTTTCCCTTATCACAGACCATTTGTGGTTGCCAATCCTCTCTGGTGGCGGGTGAAGTTCTCAGAGTTGAACTGTACACAGGTGAAGAAGGCATGTCTGGTGTTGTTCGAACTTGGACAGAGAGAGCGTGAGGGTCTATCGCTTGAAATTCATAGGCATCGTATGCAGAGTAAGTTGGGGACTCCTTGTAACTGCTCTCTGACCCCGCGTGGACCCTAGTTATTCTTCTTTGGACAAATTCTTCTATCTTCAGGTTTTTCTCTAAGTCATCAACAAGGTCATGGATCAATCTTTCGTGAACAAATCGGCCTTCGACTGCTTGATCATGTCGAGGGGCTCGCTCCATCTTTTCTGCCGTTGTTATAGGTAGACTGGTCTTCTTTCTTTCTAGTTGCCAACTGTCACAAACACCTGCATGCACAAGGATTAGAATGAAAAAGAGGTAAATCAGTATGTTTTGTTAAACCAAAATTTGTTGTGTGATGAATGTGAATGAATGTTGGTGCGAAACGATTTATCTTGAAAATGTTGAGAGATAGGCGTCACTTTATTTCATCAATTTTTTTAAAGGGGATGTATCCGTAGACACCGTAAATTTCACCCCATAAAGCAAAGTTTTGAGAGTGATAGATAAAACGTGAAGGGTCGTCATGTTTGTTCCTTTCTTTAAACAAGACGTGCATGCCAAAAGAAACCGAGTTTTGAAAAACAATTTTAAAAAACCGTGTTTTCAAAGTTGCGGATTTTCTTAATATGAATTTTGATGCTCGGTCATTCGCAAAGAAAATAGGGGGTAGGGAACCCTATACACGTTGATCTAAATAAATTCAAAGGAGTGTATAAACCTATACATATAATCTATTCAGAAATGGACGAGGGAGAAAAGAAACATAGGGGAAAACCTATACATCATCAATTCTAAAAAAGTCATTAAAAAGGGAATTTTCTGGTTGGCTGCTAACGCTCGGCCTTCTGGTTGGTTGCTCGCTCGTCTTTGGATTCTTGACCGGCTGCTCGCTCGTCTTTGGATTCTTGACCGGCTGCACGCTTATCTTCGCGGCTCTTGACCAGCTACACGCTTGTCTTCGGTCTTGACCGGTTGCTGGCTCATTTTCAGGCTTTCACAGCGAAGCAAAACTGTGATCAAACAAAGCGGGTTGGTGTTCTTCTGATTTTCAATAGTTTGAACTCGAACCGGTGTCTCTATCTTCATGTCGCTTGACTCGGGTTGGTACCCCCTGATTTTGTATTTGAATGGTTGGTGTCGGTCTTCATGTCGCTTGACGGGTTGGTGCGCCTCTGATTTTTAGCTCGATCCGCTCCGACGAGGGAGATGAGGGATATTCTTGAGAAAGGAAAAGGTGAATGATCGAGCACAAAATCTTATGTGAAAATCCACCACTTTTGTGAAAACACGAAATGACTAGTACGCTCCACAGTAATGACCGCTGCTCTTGAGGTGGGTAGAACTTCAAAAATAGCGGGTCACGACATGGGGACTAAATCATTTATTTTGAAATACGTTTATGAAAATCAATTTGAAAACCGTTTTGAAAACTATTTTGAAATAACGTTGGTGAAAAATGTTGTTTGAAATTCGTTTGTAGAAAGTAGGTTTGTAGAAAGTAGGTTTTCGAAATCTATTTATGAAAATTTTTGGAATAACATTCTAAAGATGAAGTGGCAAGATTAAAACCGCAAATGTTTATGAGAAAAATTTAGGTGGGATTTGAAATTAAACGAGCTCGTAAAACAGCTTTAAGAGATGTGCAAAAGAGAATTCCGAACGTTTTGAAACAGATTGGTTGGAAAAAGCGGTTTGCACACATGCATAGCAAGAAGTAAATCGTGGTGTATTTGATGTGGAGTTGTAAGTGTTAGTGTTGGGATAATCACTTTCCAGGTCAATTATGATTCCGTCTCACCGGGGGAACCATCGTCCCTTCACTGTCATCTCTCGGGGTTTTTCTCTGCTATGCCCCTTGCGGGGCACGTCATCAAGAACGTCCGGAGTGCTTAAGTTCGAAAGGTCAGGATACCCGAAGTGATAAGGAAACATACGCCACGGCCAGTGATGACCGACAACACCCCACTTTTCGGGAAACTCGGGGAAGTATTGCATGGGAACGGGTCTCTCTCATCTGCACGGTCAGGTGTGTCTAAAGTCCAAATTATTCACTGACTACGTTGTGCCATGTATGGGTATCCGGTAAATACGGGATCCTCTATGGACGTGTAGCGTGACATTGGGCTTTAGAGACACCCGTGGTGCAGAGGAGCAATGGAGAACTGAGCCCATGCAATCTTCAGGGTAAGATAGAAGGGTGGTCAGACAGGCGGCATACATGGGGGTGACTACCCGTAAAACCCGTCTTAGACACCGGATTAGGCAGCTGGACACTGAAGGCTCATGGTTCACTATATGCTGGCTTAGACTCGGATAATGGAGGGTATTTTTGGATCATGAGCCTGCAGGGCGTAGGTCGATGACCATCTTGCCCCGTGGGTTAGCCATTTATATAAATGACCCAGCTCATGGGAAATCAACCGTGGACCGGTCGGGATTCCGTGACTCGTGGATAAATCGGGTGACACAGAGGAATGCATGTCCTAAGCTACCCTCCCAATGCACCCCCACAATCATAACGTAAAATATAAAGCAAATGAAGTCAGCACCCCCTATTTGCTAAGAGTTTTAATCTTGAAAGTGATTCCAAATTGGTTGTTTATTAACCTAAAGGGAAGTTAGCTTCATTCAATCCTAAGTGTCTCTTTCTAATCGTGAGCTAATTATTAACCCAATTGTTGCAATGTTTGTTGAGGATCTAACAAATCCTAGCTGTCCTCATCAGCTACACACTCTAGTGTGGAATATAAGTGTGGAATAGAATAATCCTAGAGGCTTGGGAATGAATCTCATGAAGGTTTTGAAAGAAGTGGGGAAATCCCGACAATTTTGAATGGAGTTCAGTCTTCCTTGAGTTTGAGAAAAACTTACTCAAGTTTTCCCCAGCAGAGTCGCCATTCTGTGGAGGGTGATTTTTCGGTACGAGGGGGGTCTATCCAAATATGGTCTGACTGAGAAGCCAAGACCCTAGAAAACGCCATTCTGTGGAGGGTGAGAACCCGTTATTCATGGCATCCCAAATACCTACTAATCGTCCGTCTTTCCCAGAAAGCATAAAGGGGCAAGTA
This sequence comes from Limonium bicolor, assembly GCA_023374045.1. Taxonomy (NCBI): domain Eukaryota; kingdom Viridiplantae; phylum Streptophyta; class Magnoliopsida; order Caryophyllales; family Plumbaginaceae; genus Limonium; species Limonium bicolor. The sequence continues at coordinate 55,561,469 of CM041776.1, forward strand.
TGCACACACACACCCTCCTCGATGGGCTCCACGCGGACTTGTGCCTCTATAAGGCGGAATTGACTAGAGTCGCCACCTAGTTTGACCTAAGGAACTAGGAAGGGGGGAGAAGGGTTCTGAGAACCGTCGATTGACTCTGAAATTGTGAATAGGACTTATCTGGTCATGTCAGAGATTCTATGTGGGTTCGCACTGGGTTACACCCCTTAGAAGTGGCAATGACCACGACTTCGGATTGGTGCCCGAGAAAACCTCGGTCTCCAATTGTCGGGATCACTTTCTTTCAAAACCTTTTTAGAGAGATTCATTTAAAAGCCAAGGATAGGATTAGGACGGGAAGAGAGAAAGGGAGTGGATGAGGCGAGCTTTTCTGCCAAGCTAGCACCAAATGAAAGGGTTGACAGGTTGAGAGTTGATCGAAAGTAAATAGTAAAATCGAGGGAAAAGCTTATTGATTAAGTGAATGAAGAAGACCCGAAGTCTAAAGGTTTGAGGGTTCAAAGTGAGTCAGAAGAGATTGGAATGCTAAGAGAGGTATGAGTACCGTCTCACAGTGGGAAAAGGGTTTTTTATTTGGAATGGGGTCGCACCCTAGATGGTTGCCTACGTACGCAAAACTCCCTGTTGAGATTAGACCTTACGTAGTCATGGTTTTTCGGGTTTTTTAAGATTTTGGGGTTTTAATAGGTTTTTTGAGGTGTTAGTCTGTGAGACGCTCGGGTCTATGAGACGTTTAGGATGTTTAGGTAATGAGATGGTATGGGATATCAAAGTCTTGAGACGCTCGGGTCTTGAGACATTTGAACTTAATATGGTGGAGAGGTTGAGATGTTCGAGTCTGTGAGGCGCTCGGACTGCGAGACTTTGGAGGTTTGAGAGAAGCTGGAATTTGTTAGAGGATTTGAGTTTAAGGTGATTTGGAGTTTTGGGAGATGATTCGAGTGTGTGTGAGGCAATTGAATTTGGGAAAATCCCGAGTGTTTCGGTTCGAGGTTCTAATAGAGTTGAGGTTTTGGGATGTTTCGAATTTAGTGTTGAGATGATGGTGGACTGAATTGTTTGGAGGAATGATTATCAAAATTGTCTCTCTTAAAGTTTTTTTTTTTAAAAAATCAGTTTTTGTTGTAAAAGGGCGGATAATCCTGAGGGATTACCCTATGTACCCCCTCGAACACGACACTTAATTAATGGTAAGTGCCAAGCCTCGAAAGATGGGACAATGAATTTATGTCGAAAAATAGGATTTTAGAGAGAAACACCATGAATGAGATGTTCTCGGTCAAACCCTAATAACGTCTCTAACTCCCGGGTTTTAAAACGTTAAAAACCAAAAAAATTGAAGTCGTGTAGAAGGGAGTTAGACGATTCTAAAATCCGGCTGCAACTAGGAAGGTCGTTACTTCCCTAGCACCCCGCCTTGTAAAAATCTAGGCTGCGATTAGGGGAGGTTTGTCACCCTAATGCCCCGCCTAAAGAGATCCAGACTGCGACAAGGGAGGTTATAACCCCAGTGCCCCGCCTCGGATTTTTATTTTTAGGAAGGAAGACAAGTGATGTTCTAACCATGGAGGAAATGTTTTGAAGGGGTTAGACATTACTTGCTCCCCGAAAACGGTTTATTTGAGTAAAAAAACTGAGTTGGAAAACTTTTGAAGTTGTTCGGAATTCTCGATGAAGAAACACTGATTTTGAGAAATGTTTTAGGAGAAAACTTTCTGTATATGTGAGAAGAACTTTCTGCATTTGAGAAGAGTTTTCTGTGATGTGAGAAGAGTTTTTCCTTTAAAATTCCACAAAATGGTTTGTTTGAAAACTTGATAAAACTTGAATAAAATGATGGTTTGAAATTCTTTTTGGGGTTGAGTTGAATTGAGCTGGATGAAAAAGGTTTGAATTGAGGTCGAGTTCGGTTTGGATTGAGGTCGGGTTCGGTTTGGAGTGGGGTCGAGTTCGGCTCGGATTGAGGTCAAGTTTGAATTGGATTGCGATCGAGTTGAAATGGATTGCGATCGAGTTTGAATTGGATTAAAGTTCGGGTAGGGTCAAAGTTGGGTCAAGGTCAACATTTTTTGGTCAAGGTCAACGTTTTTTGGTCAAGGTCAACGTTTTTTGGTCAAGGTCAACGTTTTCTGGTCAAGGTCAAAGTTTGACATTTGTGGACTTGATTTGGGTTGGTGGGCTAATGGGCCGGATTAGGCTAATGGGCCGGATTAGGATGATGGGCCGAGTTGGGCTGATGGGCCGAGTTGGGCTGATGGGCCGAGTTGGGCTGATGGGCCGAGTTGGGCTGATGGGCCGAGTTGGGCTGATGGGCCGAGTTGGGCTGATGGGCCGAGTTGGGCTGATGGGCCGAGTTGGGCTGATGGGCCGAGTTTGTTGGGCTTGGATTGTGGGTCGTGTTTGGGAAGTAGTGGGCCGGGTTTGAGGAGTAGTGGGCCGGGTTTGAGGAGTAGTGGGCCGGGTTTGAGTTTGGGCTCGGTTTTGGGTTGATGGTGGGCTTTGGTATTTGGTATTGGGCCGAATGAGTGATGGGCCGAAATTTGGGCTGATGGGCCGAGTTGGGCTGATGGGCCGAGTTGGGCTGATGGGCCGAGTTAGGCTGATGGGCCGAGTTGGGCTGATGGGCCGAGTTTGTTGGGCTTGGATTGTGGGTCGTGTTTGGGAAGTAGTGGGCCGGGTTTGAGGAGTGGGCCGGGTTTGAGGAGTAGTGGGCCGGGTTTGAGTTTGGGCTCGGGTTTGAGTTGATGGTGGGCTTTGGTATTTGGTATTGGGCCGAATGAGTGATGGGCCGAAATTTGGGCTGAAGGGAGTATAGGGCCTGGGCTGAGGAGTAGTGGGCCGGGTTTGGGAAGTAGTGGGCCGGGTTTGAGGAGTAGTGGGCCGGGCTTTGTGTTTGGGCTGAAGCAAGGCAATTGGGCCAACTTGAAAAAATCAGAAAGGGTTTTGAAAAGTTCAATCAAAGTCGGATTAAAAATGAATGATGAAAAATCCGAGAGACAATTTAGGACTTGGTTTAATCTTTGGAGGATTCGGAAGGAATGATGGGTCAACTAGGATGAATTCTGAAAATACTATTATTATTTGCAAAATTATTAATAAAGTGTGGTTTGGGTTTAGGGATCACCCAACTTGTTAGGTGGGACCATGGCCCACCTAAATCTTAGGGTTCACCCTCTATCCTAGGGCTAGGTCCTAAAGGTCTAATAACTAGGGCTTAATAAATAGATTAATATATACAAGGATTTAAACAGAAACTGTACACATATACAAATAAAAGGGTAGAACAGATACAAACAGAGCGCAGATCAGGAACGTGGATCAAAGCAGAAAACCATAAATGAGCAGAAAACTATGAATAAATTATGTATCAAAAATACCGATAAGCAAAATGAATTGAGACTTGAATACAGAGGAAATCATTGATCACTTAAACAAAACATACAGAGACCTAGAACAAACGGATCAAATTTCCTTTTAAATCACTTCTGCTCAACATTCCTTAAAAGTCAAAGTTGAGTTGTTTATGAACCTACCAAATTATGTGGAAAAGTCGAATAGTACAAATTTGACACATATTTCCAGTCGAGATTAACAGGCATTTTTCATGACAACACAGAGAATGTCCCGATTATCTGCATACAGATATTGCAAAGTTTTAACTCTTTGGTGGATCAACACTAGCAGTGAGAAATGCGACTTAGCAGCCAAAACCAACCCCGCATCATTTTTGTTTGTGATGCCTCAGTCTATCAACCGAATTGCCAAGAGAAACAGAAGATGTAACAGATTCAGAGTTAACACTACCCATCGTGGATATAAACACAAATACAGCAATAGCATCAGACCGAGCAAATTTCAGAGGCAAGACGAACATTAAGACTATGCATAAACATCAAGAGACATGTATGAAGCAGACAATATTTTACTAGTGAAATCAACAGATAATAAGAGTTTGAGTTTAGTACCGAGAGGGAGTACAGAAATCTCCTGCAAGCAATTCAAAACCAAGAGAGACTAAACAGAGCATTAGTTCTTGATACACAGGTAAGGTGGGTGACAGGCAAAACACAAATTCTGGACAGCAACCAAAATCTTTGCGGGTTCACCCATGGATTAAAATCGAACCACCAGAAAGGATGAACAAATCAAATGCTCCCTCTGAATTCACCGTAGCTTAGGCACAAATATAATTAACAACGAGGGCTTATCCAGTATCCAAGGGGGATTAAGGGTAACATAAACAGATCCTGAGACTGAAAACAGATCAGTCTACTCTCCTTCACAGACTAGTATCACAACCGAGTATGTACAGGTGGGTTTAATCGTAAAAACCAAGTATAGTAAACGCTTTCGCCTCTGTCCATGGACTTCAAACATCCATACCAGATTTAATATCCTTTCAATGCCGACAGGGAGTAAAGATGGCGAAACCAGAGTTCACCAGAATCGATTCTCAAGAATCTTAGGAGAAATCGAAAGAAAATCCTAGCAGAACAAACAAACAACATGGTTTTCTGCAATTTTCGAACCCATAGACTCATTTTTGGAGTCCGGTATTCCACGGTAGCGCATTCACATAAACGATGAGAAGAAGAGAAAATAGGGTATTCGACTTGTTTATGAGTGTAATGAATCCAAAATCTATAATAGACTTGGCATTCATTTGTAGTCGAAAACGAAAATAAAGCAAGGGCGACGAAAATCTTGACGTTTTTCTTTGAAACAAGAGGAAACGAGGTCAAGAGTGCGAGAGTTGATATTAACGTCGGAAATTAATTTCCGGAGAACCACATTCCTCGCATCCAGTAGAGCCATTGCCGATTCGGCTCACTTGGCAAAAATCGAAGAGGAGAAGTTATGAGAGGAGAAACATGCAGAACGAAATGAGTTAAGATGAAACTTACTCTGCCGGTAATCGCAACCGAAATCGAAATACGAAGGAAACAGGTAGTATCGGCTTATGGGATGCAGCTTCGAGAGGGGAAAAATGGTAGTTCCTCGAGGAAGAAGGAGAAGCCGGTTCTGAATGTTTCAGTTTCTTCGTTTCAAAATGGTGGAAGGTAGAACGATGAGCAGGAAGAGTATCGATCGGGGCTTGTGTCTGCTGAGTAGTAAAAAAACGTGGGTATGGGTTTTGATTTCAAAAGTTGCCAGGAAGGGAATGTTCCAAACAGAGGCAGTTGTCGATTCTTTTTTTGCCCGTGCTCTACAGTAGGGTTTTTCCATCTTTTTTATAATACGGGGCATAGCGCAGATGGTCTCATTAGGGTTTAATCTGAGGCTATGGGCTCACATTGTTTTCAGTTTGGGCTAAATAAAGGAACGGGCCAACGAGCGCTAAAAAGAAAGAACAGCAAAAGCTCATGAAGTATTTTATGGTAACAAAATATGTATATGAACACGTAAAATAATACATGGTAAAATCAAAACCGTGAAATGTTTTTAAAAAAGCAACAAAATATGTATACGAAAATGAAGTCAGTTAAAACAGATTTCAACCAAAGCTCGTGCTCCTTTTCCATAGGAATGTGAGGTTTAAATGTCGGTAAAAAGAAATTCCTTTAGTCGAAAACGGGGACGACCGCCTTGTTTCTGAAAGCATGTTCATTTTTGAATTTTGTTTTAAAAAAAAAGGGTGAGAATTTTTGGTGTCTACAGATGGCTCCCCTTGATTCAATTTTGTAAGACCTTGCAGAATTGGATCAAGGTTGACGGGGCGCCAAAAATTCTCACTGCGGTTTAGCGGTGCGCTGGGATGCGACCGTGAGTGTGTGAATACGATTGGAAGTACGAGGACTTATGACGAGCCTCAGTTTGACCTCTTGACATCTAACCCTAGGACTTATGACGAGCCTAGGATACTAACGATCTGACTTGGTTTTAGGGTGCACGAGGGCTTAGGAGTGCCTCCACCGGACCTCTTGATATCCAGTCCTAAGGCTTATGACGGGCCTATATGCGATTGAAAGTACGAGGACTTAGGAGTGCCTCAACTAGACCTCTTGATATCTAGCTATAGGACTTGTGACGAACCTATAATTCTAACAACCCGATTTGGTTTGGGGTGCACGAGGGCTTAGGAGTGCCTCAACTGGACCTCTTGATATCCAGTCCTAGGGCTTAGGATGAGCCTAGAATGCGATTGAAAGTACCACACTAGTAGCGCAATAGCTGTCTAGCGGGTGTAAAATGAAAGTCGACCGCATTAGTAGCGCAATAGCTGCCTAGCGGGTGTAAAACGAAAGGCGACCGTACTAGTAGCGCAATAGCTGTCTAGCAGGTGTAAAATGAAAAATTTGACCGCACTAGTAGCGCAATAGCTGTCTAGCGGGTGTAAAACGAAAAGTCGACCGCACTAGTAGCGCAATAGCTGCTGCCTAGCGGGTGTAAAGCGAAAAGTCGACCGCACTAGTAGCGCAATAGCTGTGTAGCGGGTGTAAAATGAAAAATTTGACCGCACTAGTAGCGCAATAGCTGTCTAGCGGGTGTAAAACGAAAAGTCGACCGCACTAGTAGCGCAATAGCTGCCTAGCGGGTGTAAAGCGAAAAGTCGACCGCACTAGTAGCGCAATAGCTGTCTAGCGGGTGTAAAACGAAAAGTCGACCGCACTAGTAGCGCAATAGCTGTCTAGCGGGTGTAAAATAACATATCGACCGCACTAGTAGCGCAATAGCTGTCTAGCGGGTGTAAAATGAAAAGTCGACCGCACTAGTAGCGCAATAGCTGTCTAGCGGGTGTAAAATGAAAAGTCGACCGCACTAGTAGCGCAATAGCTGCCTAGCGGGTGTAAATGAAAAGTCAACCGCACTAGTAGCGCAATAGCTGTCTAGCGGGTGTAAAATGAAAAGTCGACCGCACTAGTAGCGCAATAGCTGTCTAGCGGGTTAAAATGAAAAGTCGACCGCACTAGTAGCGCAATAGCTGTCTAGCGGGTGTAAAATGAAAAGTCGACCGCACTAGTAGCGCAATAGCTGTCTAGCGGGTGTAAAACGAAAAGTCGACCGCACTAGTAGCGCAATAGCTGTCTAGCGGGTGTAAAATAAATTATCGACCGCACTAGTAGCGCAACAGCTGTCTAGCGGGTGTAAAACGAAAAGTCGACCGCACTAGTAGCGCAATAGCTGCCTAGCAGGTGTAAAATGAAAAATTTGACCGCACTAGTAGCGCAATAGCTGTCTAGCGGGTGTAAAACGAAAAGTCGACCGCACTAGTAGCGCAAATGCTGCCTAGCGGGTGTAAAGCGAAAAGTCGACCGCACTAGTAGCGCAATAGCTGCCTAGCGGGTGTAAAATGAAAAGTCGACCGCACTAGTAGCGCAATAGCTGTCTAGCGGGTGTAAATGAAAAGTCGACCGCACTAGTAGCGCAATAGCTGTCTAGCGGGTGTAAAATGAAAAGTCGACCGCACTAGTAGCGCAATAGCTGTCGAGCGGGTGTGTAAAATGAAAAGTCGACCGCACTAGTAGCGCAATAGCTGTCTAGCGGGTGTAAAACGAAAAGTCGACCGCACTAGTAGCGCAATAGCTGTCTAGCGGGTGTGAAGATGCGTCAGACAGTGAGCAAATTTTGTGGGTATATGCAGATGATATGTGAGTGACGGTGATTAACCAATGTATTAATTGAATTAAACTCCCTGTTTGTGGATGTAGGTTTTTGTGTGAGCAGACGGCTCCAGAGTTGTTTGAAATTTTGAGATGACTTTGGCATGTGGTGATGGCTCCAGTATGGACTGATGGCTCCGGATTACGTTGATGGCTCCGGTGCGGTCGGGTGGCTCCAGTGTGGTCGGATGGCTCCGACATGATTCATGACCCCATTATGAGCAACGGCTCTGGGGTGGTTGCTGGGTTTCGATTTGGATTGAGATTTTGAGTCGAATGGTGGGTTGATGTGATTGGTGGACTGTGTCGTGTTTGACGTATTTTGATGTGATGGACAAATTCTTGGTCATGGATGGATGGCTTCGGCCCGGTTATGACTTTAGGGTTCTCTCATGATGGCTTCAGGATAGCTCATGGATGGCTCCGGAAAGGGCTACAAGATGGCTCAATTTGGTGATAGCGAGGAAGAAGGTGCATTTTTCCTTTGAGGTGGTCGCACCCTGAGCGGGCTGCCTACGTACTCAATTCCGTATTGAGATCAGACCATACGTAGTTCGAAATTTGTAGGCAAGACCTTGGTAATGAGATAGATCTGATGTGGATTGAGGTGGCTCCCGTATTGTTCTCGGACTATTAGGATGCCCCCTGTGTAGTTCCAAGGATGGTTTCAAAGTATGAAATGGCTCCGTGTAGCTCTAGGGATTGTCTCAAAGTGTGAGGATGTCTCCCGCGTGGCTCTAGGGATAATCTCAAAGTGTGGGGATGGCTCCCGCATGGCTCCAGCTTGGCTTTGGGAGTGGTGTCGTTGAGACTCGAGTATGACATGGGATAACTCCAGGAAGATCTTTGTATGGCTCTGGATGGCCGCAGTTTTCAGATTTCTTTTGATCAAAAGCTACGCTTCAACAACTGCAACTGAAGTTGACTTTCAGCGAGACTAGGCAAAGTTCTTACCGGTCAGATGCTGATGATGAACTAGTTATGATGCATGCAGGTATTAAATGTTGGATACGATGCAAAATGCATATGCACTTTTGGAGAAAAGGTATGGCCCTATCTCTATTAATACGAGGTTTACGAATATAAAACATCTTCGGCACGATCTTGAGTGATTGTTGAATTGGAATGTGAATCACTTTCCTCTCATGGAAGGATGCAGGTCAATCTCTCATGAGTATAGCTGTGTGTGCGAATGTTGTAATGATACTCTCAATGCTCGGAGCAGTATTTTCCTAAGAATTTCTTCTCAAGGTTCCGGACTTTCCAACCCTTACAAATTCCTCACCTGCAGTAGGGTAGGTTGTTTATGATTTGGTACTCATACTGAGATTCACTCGCACTCAGAAGACCTTGTGGTGTAAGGTCATACTCGTTCGCTCCAGGTCCCTTTGGTATACCGGGACATGTTGATAACAAGTACGAAGCTTATGATTCATGTTTCAGATCTGGTACTTTCAGTCGACGCTCATCAACTAACGAGTCAGAGGTCTTTTATTGGGTTATAATGGGGCTGAGGGGTGCGATGTATGTCACATGGGACCGGAAGATTTGTTTGGGGAGTTTGGAGCTTTTTGCGCAATAGAGGGTATTTTTCGCCTTTGCCATGGGTGGAACGATTAGACGGTTTTGATAACCTTTTATTGATTTCTACGGGACATCATTGGTCCTTCTGATTTGGATTTCTCCTTCTTGCCTCTTCTGGTGTTCGATTCGAACTTTCTTCTCATTTTGTTTTTTGAAATTGCATTTGGCTCATCAACTTTCTCAAGCGTTCTCTACTTTGTATTTTGGCTTTCAGCTTTGGAGTTGCATTGACTCTCGATCTTCTTGAACATTTTCGGTGTTCTTTTTGTGTTTGTCTTTGGAGTTGCATTGACTCACTGATTTCTTCAAGCATTTCATTTGTTGTTTTTGTGAAGATGGTGGGGGAGAGACCATGGCTCTGGCTCCTTCGAGATCCTCTATTGCAAGGGTGAGTAAATATGTGTATGTGAGTTGGCATATTGTGGAGTTCATAGAAAAAGGTTTATCGTGAAAGGCTCAGCGGGGCTCACTAAGGGATTATGTACAGGGCAGTCAAAGCTTTTTGGGTTTTGTGGAGATTTTGGTTCCTAAGTGCCTCGTCATTCTCATTAGTCAATGATTGTTTTCTTACTACTTCTCGGATCTTTGCATGAATCACAGTTCGTGACTAGCTATCGACATTGATCTCACTCAAAGTTATGCCTCTCCATGTGCAGAAGAAATGCGCATGTCGCTCATGGTTTTACCTCTTTTGGTTCTCTCTACCTTCCCTGATCGCTCGGTGGATTGTCCAATATCCTCATTCAGAATTCAAGGGAAAATACCGCTCTTCGCACACTACTCACTTGGTCTGTGGTGCCGATTTTAATTAGACCCTTGTGTTCATTGATGGGTCGAGAGTTTAGCGGTTCGCGCACTCTATCCAAACAATCAACCAAGATTTTCGCCAAAGACGTCATTTCGATATCGGAGTATGCAAGTGCGACGATGTACCATGCAATGCGTTGTGATAATATGGAATTACTATGTATAGGATGCGTTAAATGCTGAAAATGATGAATGAAGATGGTTGACTTCAAGTTTTGAGTGAATGTTGTTGTTGTTTTTTTTTGATGCAATGCATGCGTGGTAAGGCTACACCTAGTCTCGGTTGAGTCGGCTTCAGTTGCGGATCCATGAACTTCGTCTTACACCAATGGCTCTTTAGGCGGTCGGTTGTTGAGTGGGTCCCGGAAGAAATGTGGTCCCACATGTTTTAGCTGTCAATCAAACCCTAGCCTCTTAAGGAGTGGTGATTCTTACATTGCATCAGTCAACATGATAGAATTGTCTTTTTTTTTTTGTAATTCCTGGATAGGTCTAACATAAAGGGGAGAGGGATGGGATGAAACCCTTCATACGTTTTCATTGTATTGGTAAAGAAAAACATGACTCAACTACTTTCAACCACTATCACCACGGATTAGCACGTGGTTGTGCTTAGCTCGGCGATGCCTCAGGAGAGTGCACCTTCGGGGCCTATGATAGACGTTTTGGCTTCAAAGAAGGGACATCCCCTCTGTCCATCAACTCTTGGACAGTGTTTCTCAGTGTTGTGCACTCGTCGGTGGCGTGTCCACGAATCCGATGATAATCACAATATTCATGTGATGTGGCCCAAGCTTCTTCACCCTCGAACTGGTGTTGTAAGGTGCTAGGTAACCTCCCTCGTTTAAAATTCTCCAGGCTTCACCAAGTGACATTCCTGGACTCAAATTCTGTCTTTGAGAGTCCTGCCCAGGTTGGTGGTATTCGCTTTGCATGATTGTTGGTTTTGGATCTTTGGTTTCAGCATCTTCCAAAGCAGCCACAACCGCCGTCAGTCGTCTGAAGTCACATATGCCTAGATATTTCAACTGATGTCGGTACACATCTTTCAGCCCGGAAATTACCATTCGCACTTGCTCTTCCTCATTAGGTCGGTTATTCATTTGTCCGGCCTTCACCCTCCATCGTTTTATGAACTCCCTCACGGGTTCGTCAGAATTTTGGCATGTGATCTCCAAATCTCTACGTGTAACTTCATGATGAAAGTTGTCGCCGTATTGAGAGAGGAAATCTAAATACAAGTCTTGGCTTGACTTTTCGTTTAGATTTATGCTCATAATCCATGAGTAAGCAGGTCCTTGCAGATAGAATCTAAAGCATGCAGCTTTCAGCTCATCGGAAAGGCCATGAAGATTCATGAGTTTATCATACTTGTCAACATGATGCCTCGGGTCTCCAATCCCCTCATACTTCTCCATCTCCGGCAAACTCATGCCTTTTTGCAGACGAGCATCAGGATATGGGTTAGTTGGCTCCCAACCTACTGACTTGAAACGTTGGGTCAGCTCCAGTTCCATCTTCAGTTCTTGCACAAATTCTTTCATTGGACTCATTCTGAGATCAAGGTTTTGAATTGAAGTATACGCTGTCTCATGGTGGTTGGTGTCAAGAGGTTGAGAGGGCAGGGTTGTTCCTGGGTAAAGATGTCGGCCAGACTTTGACGAATGGGGATGTGCTTGCCGAGAAAGGATATGTTTGTGTGTGGGCAAAGGGAGATTTTGCCAGAATGCACTATGGGGGAAGGTGGGGCTTGTGTCTTTCCCTTATCACAGACCATTTGTGGTTGCCAATCCTCTCTGGTGGCGGGTGAAGTTCTCAGAGTTGAACTGTACACAGGTGAAGAAGGCATGTCTGGTGTTGTTCGAACTTGGACAGAGAGAGCGTGAGGGTCTATTGCTTGAAATTCATAGGCATCGTATGCAGAGTAAGTTGGGGACTCCTTGTAACTGCTCTCTGACCCCACGTGGACCCTAGTTATTCTTCTTTGGACAAATTCTTCTATCTTCAGGTTTTTCTCTAAGTCATCAACAAGGTCATGGATCAATCTTTCGTGAACAAATCGGCCTTCGACTGCTTGATCATGTCGAGGGGCTCGCTCCATCTTTTCTGCCGTTGTTATAGGTAGACTGGTCTTCTTTCTTTCTAGTTGCCAACTGTCACAAACACCTGCATGCACAAGGATTAGAATGAAAAGAGGTAAATCAGTATGTTTTGTTAAACAAAATTTGTTGTGTGATGAATGTGAATGAATGTTGGTGCGAAACGATTTATCTTGAAAATGTTGAGAGATAGGCGTCACTTTATTTCATCAATTTTTTTAAAGGGGATGTATCCGTAGACACCGTAATTTCACCCCATAAAGCAAAGTTTTGAGAGTGATAGATAAAACGTGAAGGGTCGTCATGTTTGTTCCTTTCTTTAAACAAGACGTGCATGCCAAAAGAAACCGAGTTTTGAAAAACAATTTTAAAAAACCGTGTTTTCAAAGTGGCGGATTTTCTTAATATGAATTTTGATGCTCGGTCATTCGCAAAGAAAATAGGGGGTAGGGAACCCTATACACGTTGATCTAAATAAATTCAAAGGAGTGTATAAACCTATACATATAATCTATTCAGAAATGGACGAGGGAGAAAAGAAACATAGGGGAAAACCTATACATCATCAATTCTAAAAAAAGTCATTAAAAAAAGGGAATTTTCTGGTTGGCTGCTAACGCTCGGCCTTCTGGTTGGTTGCTCGCTCGTCTTTGGATTCTTGACCGGCTGCTCGCTCGTCTTTGGATTCTTGACCGGCTGCACGCTTATCTTCGGGCTCTTGACCAGCTACACGCTTGTCTTCGGTATCTTGACTGGTTGCTGGCTCATTTTCAGGCTTTCACAGCGAAGCAAAACTGTGATCAAACAAAGCGGGTTGGTGTTCTTCTGATTTTCAATAGTTTGAACTCGAACCGGTGTCGCTAGCCTTCATGTCGCTTGACTCGGGTTGGTACACCCCTGGTTTTGTATTTGAATGGTTGGTGTTGGTCTTCATGTCGCTTGACGGGTTGGTGCGCCTCTGATTTTTAGCTCGATCCGCTCCGACGAGGGAGATGAGGGATATTCTTGAGAAAGGAAAAGGTGAATGATCGAGCACAAAATCTTATGTGAAAATCCACCACTTTTGTGAAAACACGAAATGACTAGTACGCTCCACAGTAATGACCGCTGCTCTTGGAGGTGGGTAGAACTTCAAAAATAGCGGGTCACGACATGGGGACTAAATCATTTATTTTGAAATACGTTTATGAAAATCAACTTTGAAAACCGTTTTGAAAACTATTTTGAAATAACGTTGGTGAAAAATGTTGTTTGAAATTCGTTTGTAGAAAGTAGGTTTGTAGAAAGTAGGTTTTCGAAATCTATTTATGAAAATTTTTTGGAATAACATTCTAAAGATGAAGTGGCAAGATTAAAACCGCAAATGTTTATGAGAAAATTTAGGTGGGATTTGAAATTAAACGAGCTCGTAAAACAGCTTTAAGAGATGTGCAAAAGAGAATTCCGAACGTTTTGAAACAGATTGGTTGGAAAAAGCGGTTTGCACACATGCATAGCAAGAAGTAAATCGTGGTGTATTTGATGTGGAGTTGTAAGTGTTAGTGTTGGGATAATCACTTTCCAGGTCAATTATGATTCCGTCTCACCGGGGGAACCATCGTCCCTTCACTGTCATCTCTCGGGGTTTTTCTCTGCTATGCCCCTTGCGGGGCACGTCATCAAGAACGTCCGGAGTGCTTAAGTTCGAAAGGTCAGGATACCCGAAGTGATAAGGAAACATACGCCACGGCCAGTGATGATCCGACAACACCCCACTTTTCGGGAAACTCGGGGAAGTATTGCATGGGAACGGGTCTCTCTCGCCATCTGCACGGTCAGGTGTGTCTAAAGTCCAAATTATTCACTGACTACGTTGTGCCATGTATGGGTATCCGGTAAATACGGGATCCTCTATGGACGTGTAGCGTGACATTGGGCTTTAGAGACACCCGTGGTGCAGAGGAGCAATGGAGAACTGAGCCCATGCAATCTTCAGGGTAAGATAGAAGGGTGGTCAGACAGGCGGCATACATGGGGGTGACTACCCGTAAAACCCGTCTTAGACACCGGATTAGGCAGCTGGACACTGAAGGCTCATGGTTCACTATATGCTGGCTTAGACTCGGATAATGGAGGGTATTTTTGGATCATGAGCCTGCAGGGCGTAGGTCGATGACCATCTTGCCCCGTGGGTTAGCCATTTATATAAATGACCCAGCTCATGGGAAATCAACCGTGGACCGGTCGGGATTCCGTGACTCGTGGATAAATCGGGTGACACAGAGGAATGCATGTCCTAAGCTACCCTCCCAATGCACCCCACAATCATAACAGTAAATATAAAGCATGAAGTCAGCACCGCCCTATTTGCTAAGAGTTTTATCTTGAAAGTGATTCCAAATTGGTTGTTTATTAACCTAAAGGGAAGTTAGCTTCATTCAATCCTAAGTGTCTCTTTCTAATCGTGAGCTAATTATTAACCCAATTGTTGCAATGTTTGTTGAGGATCTAACAATCCTAGCTGTCCTCATCAGCTACACACTCTAGTGTGGAGTGTGGAATAGAATAATCCTAGAGGCTGGGAATGAATCTCATGAAGGTTTTGAAAGAAGTGGGGAAATCCCGACAATTTTGAATGGAGTTCAGTCTTCCTTGAGTTTGAGAAAAACTTACTCAAGTTTTCCCCAGCAGAGTCGCCATTCTGTGGAGGGTGATTTTTCGGTACGAGGGGGGTCTATCCAAATATGGTCTGACTGAAAGCCAATCCCTAGAAAACGCCATTCTGTGGAGGTGAGAACCCGTTATTCATGGCAGCCCTCAAATACCTACTAAATCGTCCGTCTTTCCCAGAAAGCATAAAGGGGAATGCAAGTATGCACTACACCCGTCCTCGATGGGCTCCACGCGGACTTGTGCCTCTATAAGGCGGAATTGACTAGAGTCGCCACCTAGTTTGACCTAAGGAACTAGGAAGGGGGGAGAAGGGTTCTGAGAACCGTCGATTGACTCTGAAATTGTGAATAGGACTTATCTGGTCATGTCAAGATTCTATGTGGGTTCGCACTGGGTTACACCCCTTAGAAGTGGCAATGACCACGACTTCGGATTGGTGCCCGAGAAAACCTCGGTCTCCAATTGTCGGGATCACTTTCTTTCAAAACCTTTTTAGAGAGATTCATTTAAAAGCCAAGGATAGGATTAGGACGGGAAGAGAGAAAGGGAGTGGATGAGGCGAGCTTTTCTGCCAAGCTAGCACCAAATGAAAGGGTTGACAGGTTGAGAGTTGATCGAAAGTAAATAGTAAAATCGAGGGAAAAGCTTATTGATTAAGTGAATGAAGAAGACCCGAAGTCTAAAGGTTTGAGGGTTCAAAGTGAGTCAGAAGAGATTGGAATGCTAAGAGAGGTATGAGTACCGTCTCACAGTGGGAAAAGGGTTTTTTGATTTGGAATGGGGTCGCACCCTAGATGGGTTGCCTACGTACTCAACTCCCTGTTGAGATTAGACCTTACGTAGTTCATGGTTTTCGGGTTTTTGAAGATTTTGGGGTTTTAAAGGTTTTTTGAGGTGTTAGTCTGTGAGACGCTCGGGTCTATGAGACGTTTAGGATGTTTAGGTAATGAGAGGTATGGGATATCAAAGTCTGTGAGACGCTCGGGTCTGTGAGACATTTGAATCTTAATATGGTGGAGAGGTTGAGATGTTCGAGTCTGTGAGGCGCTCGGGACTGCGAGACTTTGGAGGTTTGAGAGAAGCTGGAATTTGTTAGAGGATTTGAGTTTAAGGTGATTTGGAGTTTGGGAGATGATTCGAGTGTGTGTGAGGCAATTGGAATTTGGGAAAAATCCCGAGTGTTTCGGGTTCGAGGTTCTAATAGAGTTGAGGTTTTGGGATGTTTCGAATTTAGTGTGAGATGATGGTGGACTGAATTGTTTGGAGGAATGATTATCAAAATTGTCTCTCTTAAAGTTTTTTTTTTTAATCGAAAAAATCAGTTTTTGTTGTAAAAGGGCGGATAATCCTGAGGGATTACCCTATGTACCCCCTCGAACACGACACTTAATTAATGGTAAGTGCCAAGCCTCGAAAGATGGGACAATGAATTTATGTCGAAAAATAGGATTTTAGAGAGAAACACCATGAATGAGATGTTCTCGGTCAAACCCTAATAACGTCTCTAACTCCCGGGTTTTAAAACGTTAAAAACCAAAAAAATTGAAGTCGTGTAGAAGGGAGTTAGACGATTCTAAAATCCGGCTGCAACTAGGAAGGTCGTTACTTCCCTAGCACCCCGCCTTGTAAAAATCTAGGCTGCGATTAGGGGAGGTTTGTCACCCTAATGCCCCGCCTAAAGAGATCCAGACTGCGACAAGGGAGGTTATAACCCCAGTGCCCCGCCTCGGATTTTTATTTTTAGGAAGGAAGACAAGTGATGTTCTAACCATGGAGGAAATGTTTTGAAGGGGTTAGACATTACTTGCTCCCCGAAAACGGTTTATTTGAGTAAAAAAACTGAGTTGGAAAACTTTTGAAGTTGTTCGGAATTCTCGATGAAGAAACACTGATTTTGAGAAATGTTTTAGGAGAAAACTTTCTGTATATGTGAGAAGAACTTTCTGCATTTGAGAAGAGTTTTCTGTGATGTGAGAAGAGTTTTTCCTTTAAAATTCCACAAAATGGTTTGTTTGAAAACTTGATAAAACTTGAATAAAATGATGGTTTGAAATTCTTTTTGGGGTTGAGTTGAATTGAGCTGGATGAAAAAGGTTTGAATTGAGGTCGAGTTCGGTTTGGATTGAGGTCGGGTTCGGTTTGGAGTGGGGTCGAGTTCGGCTCGGATTGAGGTCAAGTTTGAATTGGATTGCGATCGAGTTGAAATGGATTGCGATCGAGTTTGAATTGGATTAAAGTTCGGGTAGGGTCAAAGTTGGGTCAAGGTCAACATTTTTTGGTCAAGGTCAACGTTTTTTGGTCAAGGTCAACGTTTTTTGGTCAAGGTCAACGTTTTCTGGTCAAGGTCAAAGTTTGACATTTGTGGACTTGATTTGGGTTGGTGGGCTAATGGGCCGGATTAGGCTAATGGGCCGGATTAGGATGATGGGCCGAGTTGGGCTGATGGGCCGAGTTGGGCTGATGGGCCGAGTTGGGCTGATGGGCCGAGTTGGGCTGATGGGCCGAGTTGGGCTGATGGGCCGAGTTGGGCTGATGGGCCGAGTTGGGCTGATGGGCCGAGTTGGGCTGATGGGCCGAGTTTGTTGGGCTTGGATTGTGGGTCGTGTTTGGGAAGTAGTGGGCCGGGTTTGAGGAGTAGTGGGCCGGGTTTGAGGAGTAGTGGGCCGGGTTTGAGTTTGGGCTCGGTTTTGGGTTGATGGTGGGCTTTGGTATTTGGTATTGGGCCGAATGAGTGATGGGCCGAAATTTGGGCTGATGGGCCGAGTTGGGCTGATGGGCCGAGTTGGGCTGATGGGCCGAGTTAGGCTGATGGGCCGAGTTGGGCTGATGGGCCGAGTTTGTTGGGCTTGGATTGTGGGTCGTGTTTGGGAAGTAGTGGGCCGGGTTTGAGGAGTAGTGGGCCGGGTTTGAGGAGTAGTGGGCCGGGTTTGAGTTTGGGCTCGGGTTTGAGTTGATGGTGGGCTTTGGTATTTGGTATTGGGCCGAATGAGTGATGGGCCGAAATTTGGGCTGAAGGGAGTATAGGGCCTGGGCTGAGGAGTAGTGGGCCGGGTTTGGGAAGTAGTGGGCCGGGTTTGAGGAGTAGTGGGCCGGGCTTTGTGTTTGGGCTGAAGCAAGGCAATTGGGCCAACTTGAAAAAATCAGAAAGGGTTTTGAAAAGTTCAATCAAAGTCGGATTAAAAATGAATGATGAAAAATCCGAGAGACAATTTAGGACTTGGTTTAATCTTTGGAGGATTCGGAAGGAATGATGGGTCAACTAGGATGAATTCTGAAAATACTATTATTATTTGCAAAATTATTAATAAAGTGTGGTTTGGGTTTAGGGATCACCCAACTTGTTAGGTGGGACCATGGCCCACCTAAATCTTAGGGTTCACCCTCTATCCTAGGGCTAGGTCCTAAAGGTCTAATAACTAGGGCTTAATAAATAGATTAATATATACAAGGATTTAAACAGAAACTGTACACATATACAAATAAAAGGGTAGAACAGATACAAACAGAGCGCAGATCAGGAACGTGGATCAAAGCAGAAAACCATAAATGAGCAGAAAACTATGAATAAATTATGTATCAAAAATACCGATAAGCAAAATGAATTGAGACTTGAATACAGAGGAAATCATTGATCACTTAAACAAAACATACAGAGACCTAGAACAAACGGATCAAATTTCCTTTTAAATCACTTCTGCTCAACATTCCTTAAAAGTCAAAGTTGAGTTGTTTATGAACCTACCAAATTATGTGGAAAAGTCGAATAGTACAAATTTGACACATATTTCCAGTCGAGATTAACAGGCATTTTTCATGACAACACAGAGAATGTCCCGATTATCTGCATACAGATATTGCAAAGTTTTAACTCTTTGGTGGATCAACACTAGCAGTGAGAAATGCGACTTAGCAGCCAAAACCAACCCCGCATCATTTTTGTTTGTGATGCCTCAGTCTATCAACCGAATTGCCAAGAGAAACAGAAGATGTAACAGATTCAGAGTTAACACTACCCATCGTGGATATAAACATCAGCAAATAAGCAATCAGACCGAGCAAATTTCAGAGGCAAGACGAACATTAAGACTATGCATAAACATCAAGAGACATGTATGAAGCAGACAATATTTTACTAGTGAAATCAACAGATAATAAGAGTTTGAGTTTAGTACCGAGAGGGAGTACAGAAATCTCCTGCAAGCAATTCAAAACCAAGAGAGACTAAACAGAGCATTAGTTCTTGATACACAGGTAAGGTGGGTGACAGGCAAAACACAAATTCTGGACAGCAACCAAAATCTTTGCGGGTTCACCCATGGATTAAAATCGAACCACCAGAAAGGATGAACAAATCAAATGCTCCCTCTGAATTCACCGTAGCTTAGGCACAAATATAATTAACAACGAGGGCTTATCCAGTATCCAAGGGGATTAAGGGTAACATAAACAGATCCTGAGACTGAAAACAGATCAGTCTACTCTCCTTCACAGACTAGTATCACAACCGAGTATGTACAGGTGGGTTTAATCGTAAAAGCCAAGTATAGTAAACGCTTTCGCCTCTGTCCATGGACTTCAAACATCCATACCAGATTTAATATCCTTTCAATGCCGACAGGGAGTAAAGATGGCGAAACCAGAGTTCACCAGAATCGATTCTCAAGAATCTTAGGAGAAATCGAAAGAAAATCCTAGCAGAACAAACAAACAACATGGTTTTCTGCAATTTTCGAACCCATAGACTCATTTTTGGAGTCCGGTATTCCACGGTAGCGCATTCACATAAACGATGAGAAGTAGAGAAATAGGGTATTCGACTTGTTTATGAGTGTAATGAATCCAAAATCTATAATAGACTTGGCATTCATTTGTAGTCGAAAACGAAAATAAAGCAAGGGCGACGAAAATCTTGACGTTTTTTCTTTGAAACAAGAGGAAACGAGGTCAGAGTGCGAGAGTTGATATTAACGTCGGAAATTAATTTCCGGAGAACCACATTCCTCGCATCCAGTAGAGCCATTGCCGATTCGGCTCACTTGGCAAAAATCGAAGAGGAGAAGTTATGAGAGGAGAAACATGCAGAACGAAATGAGTTAAGATGAAACTTACTCTGCCGGTAATCGCAACCGAAATCGAAATACGAAGGAAACAGGTAGTATCGGCTTATGGGATGCAGCTTCGAGAGGGGAAAAATGGTAGTTCCTCGAGGAAGAAGGAGAAGCCGGTTCTGAATGTTTCAGTTTCTTCGTTTCAAAATGGTGGAAGGTAGAACGATGAGCAGGAAGAGTATCGATCGGGGCTTGTGTCTGCTGAGTAGTAAAAAAACGTGGGTATGGGTTTTGATTTCAAAAGTTGCCAGGAAGGGAATGTTCCAAACAGAGGCAGTTGTCGATTCTTTTTTTGCCCGTGCTCTACAGTAGGGTTTTTCCATCTTTTTTATAATACGGGGCATAGCGCAGATGGTCTCATTAGGGTTTAATCTGAGGCTATGGGCTCACATTGTTTTCAGTTTGGGCTAAATAAAGGAACGGGCCAACGAGCGCTAAAAAAAAGAACATCAAAAGCTCATGAAGTATTTTATGGTAACAAAATATGTATATGAACACGTAAAATAATACATGGTAAAATCAAAACCGTGAAATGTTTTTAAAAAAGCAACAAAATATGTATACGAAAATGAAGTCAGTTAAAAGATTTCAACCAAAGCTCGTGCTCCTTTTCCATAGGAATGTGAGGTTTAAATGTCGGTAAAAAGAAATTCCTTTAGTCGAAAACGGGGACGACCGCCTTGTTTCTGAAAGCATGTTCATTTTTGAATTTTGTTTTAAAAAAAAACGGGTGAGAATTTTTGGTGTCTACAATACCATAAGGAAATGGTGCCAATGGCAATGAGTAAGGAGGAACTACAACAGTAACGAAGACAATAAAAACGATGTCATGTAATGAGTAAGAGTATGGTGCGCAATAAGTGACCGATAGGAGGAAGTAGTAAGACGATGACACGGAGTATAAGTATGAGAAGACAGGCAGAAATATCCATCCCTATCACATAAGTGAATTACTGTCAAGCGTTTACGCCTCTGCACTCTGTATGACTGAGTGTTTTGGTATTGCAATTGTACAGTTAATGACCTAGTGGGATAGCTAGCAATATGGAAAATGTAAACCGTAGTAAGCCCTTCTTTTCACCGACAAACATGGCATAAGCTAATTAACCCAGCTTAGCAACAAACCATGCGGCCTAAGGCCAAAGAAGCACGAAGGGAGTAAAACACATTAACAATCACAAGATGTGAATTCCATTGGAATAAAAAGGTGAAAGAAGACTGAAGAAAGTCACTTGGACCGACGCATTGAGAATGCAAGGTCATACAAGTA
This sequence comes from Limonium bicolor, assembly GCA_023374045.1. Taxonomy (NCBI): domain Eukaryota; kingdom Viridiplantae; phylum Streptophyta; class Magnoliopsida; order Caryophyllales; family Plumbaginaceae; genus Limonium; species Limonium bicolor. The sequence goes on from CM041776.1 coordinate 55,582,590, forward strand.
TAGAACACTTGTACTGAACCAGGAGAACTAGTGTAATCCCGAAGCTATTGACAACAAGGAAGCACTACAACTAAGTAGTGACCTAACCTCGCCGACAATAAGTCGAGGAACTTATGAACAATCGTGGAGTACGAACAGAATGTATAATAGATTGCCAAAGAGCTGGTTATAAATCTAAACTCATGGAGTTCAAGCACGGTAAAAGAATACCACATTTATTTAGTAAACCTTATCTCCACAATAGAGGGATAAAAAGGTTATGTATAGCACATTAAGTATAACATGGAGGGTGAATAACCCAAGTTATCAGGGTTGCACAGCAGAAGCTAGTGGGCCCTAGCTAGGAAATGTAATACACCTAGTAAATATGAAAGAATGGCTATTAATGCCTTGAAGCCTAATAGGCTAGAACTGAATTAATTATGAGTTAAATAAACTCATGTACGAATTCTCGGTGCAAAGACTAAACCATTGGTATGGTTAATACCCTTTGACCAGAGCATATGGTATAGTATATCGTAATGAAGCTAAACGCTTCAGATTGCCCAAATCGAGTAAACCAATGTTTAATAGTAACATATGGTAGATTACGTGGGCGTAATCCCTTTTAAGGGGGGTAGAGCGAAAACCGCTTACTGCAAGTTTTATAAATAAAACACATAAAACTATAATGTGCATAGCACAAATGAGAATTTATTCGATGAGTGGTACTTACGTTATATAAACATACATATTCATTCATAGTGAAATTGTGGTAACTAAGCATTAGACATGCAAATACCATAGGGCGAATATACCCACCTTGTAACCCAGTGTAAGAGTATTAGTAAAAGAGTAATGGGTAGTGGATGGAGCTCCACAAGTATTGAAACCCTAAAGAAGTAGTACGAATGGATTAAGAGTAGTAGAGGAATGTAACCATGAGTAGTGTATTCGTAAGTATGTTATTGGAAGTAAATCGAGGACAACCGAATTTCCTAAGTACTATAGTCGTTAGCTAGAATATTTGAGATGAAGAAGAGTAGTGAATGGAAGTAGTAACAGACGATGAAGTGAGTATTTAGGTATTGAATCTTGAAGCAAGTATTTGGAAGTAGAGTGAGGATGATTGATGGACTGAATTCCATCCTTTGGAGATGTGTGAAATTGTAATCACGACTTGGTAGAGTAAAAAGATAGAAAATTGAAATAATCAACTATCTGTTTGTTTGGAACTGATTTGGGAAGTCGAACTTGATCCTGATCAGATCGAGGGAAACCGAACACAAATTGGGGTGGAAAGATAGTTCAACACTGATGCTGATCACATCAGGGTTGAACGATTCTTGAAGCTCCCCTTAAGTGGTCACAAGAATCACATAGGAGAAGTAATGAATATAAATTGGAATTTGAAGTTGTGTGGTTTTAGAAAAATTTTAATTGGTAGTAGTGAAAGAATTTCCTTTAGTATGGAGAATGAGGATCTGCTAGAAGTGTGTACCAAGAAGATAGTAAGGTAGTATGTTGTATTATTCCAAGGGCAGCGGGACATAGAGTCCTTTGTCTAGATGACCTGAATGCCTGCGGGATTGGGTTGTGTATGCATTGCTTTGGGGATAGCTTTGCACTGTAGTACGTGTAAACCTTGTAATAAGGAACCGGATAGTTGGTAGTAGTACGGATTGGAATAACTATTGTATATTGGTATGGTATGGTATGGAGAAAACCTTGAGTAACGAATTTGGGAATTGTAAGGAGGAGGAATGTATGGCTTTGGTATTAGGCAAGTATAACTGAGGAAGTATTGTAACCCTATAACCTTGAGTAACTTTGAGGACAAAGTTTCTTAAGGGGGGTAGATTGAAATACCCCGAACTTAAATATAAGGATTAAAATTTATCTAATACGTATTTAAGGCCTAAAGGTACCTAATTAATATTGGTAAGAAAAAAAAATAAATCCAAAAGAAATAAAGAAACGCTTAAAAGGTGAAAAACGCGAAATAAGCGTTAAATGACCATAGGAGGTATGAGACCTCGGTTAGCGTATTATATGGATTCCAAAGGTTTAATAAGACCTAAATAGTATACGGGAATGATTGCCGAAGAAAACGGATCCAAGAAATATATTAAAACACTAAAAGAGCTTTAGCGCACGTTTTTCGAGGAAACCCGAAAACGTGACTTTAAGTGGTCAAACAGACCCGTAAAAATTATAAATCATTAAATAAATATTATTAAGCATTTATTGAAGCTTAATAACCAATAAAAAAAAGAAACGAGAAAATTTCGGAAACGGACCCGGTTAGTGAATAGTACCTAAACCGGGTAAAATAATGAGCGTTATCTGTAAAAGACGAAAGACGCTCCAGCTAGTGTAACAGTGGGGGCCGGTTTTAAGGGGTATAAACAGCCTCTCTCTCTCACACACACACACAAGTAACAAATAAGTACATCAAAAAACAAAAGCAAAAGTACAAAAAGTAGAAAAGATACTCTCTCACCTCACTTTTCTATTCTCTCTCCAATTCCTTTCCCTCTCTCTCACGGTGGACTCCCCCTCCTGAACCTATCTTCTTCCTCCTCTGGTGGGAACCGATTTTTGAGTTCTCTAGATAGCTCCCATGGTAACTCCACCTTCTACCTCAAGCTCTAGCTCCATTTGAGCTCAAAATGTAAAATAAAATACAAATTTGAACTCCCCTCATCATCCTCTATCATTCCCTCTTTTCAAAATTCAAAAAAGGAGGTTCATCTCCATGGGTTTTCCCCATTTGAAGAGAAAAGCACACCATTATGGAGCTTAGAGTCTCCTCTTCCAACAAGGTAAGAATCTCCATGAAAGACCTCACTTTTCTCCATCTTGGGTATAACCGATTTTTCCCCTCTCTCTCACCTTGTTTTCCCTCTTGTTTTGGAGCTTTGTTTCAACCCTCCAATGGTGGTGAGAACACCTTCTTGAACCAAGAGCTAAAACCCTCCTAAAAGCTTCAAAAGGTAAACCCTAGAAATTTGTTTAAAACATCTCAATGAGTTAGTATAAATTAAGGGTTAGTATATTAATTATACTTGTTTTGTATGCTTTGGGTGATGGGAATGGAGGTTTGGCAACTCCATTCCCCACAAAATCGAATTGAACAAGGAAGAGAAGAGGAGAAGTGGAAAAGGAATGAAGGAATTGTAAGCTCAAGGTAAGAGCTCTTTCTTGAATGGTAAATTTAATGCATTAGAGTAATGGGTAGGGTAAACCAATTTAAGGAACCCAAAATATTTGTTGGATTGTAGTATTGGAATCTTGGGTATTTGTGAACTAGTATGTAAATTATAGGCCATAGAGCCAAGAGTATTGTATATGAGTATTAATATTGTGGATTGAGGAAGTATTGATGAATTGGTATTGTAATGATTGCTGGTAGACCCTTGTATGGGTGTGGCTAGAATAGGCATGAATTTGGTGAGAAGGTGTACGTGTGGCAAAGTAAGAAAAGTAGATGATTTATGGCAAAATTTTTGGTAGGAATATGTACAATTATGGATGACTTGGTGAATGGGAGAACCAAGGTGTGTATTGAATCGCAAGTCCGGTCGAGCCCAGATTTACAAAGACGGGAAACCTTCTGGAATCGACCGGACTTGCAACCGGACATGCAAGTTCGGTCGGACCAGAAAATTCTCCCGTCTGAAACCTTCTGGAATGGACCGAACTTGCGACCGGACTTGCAAGTTCGGTCGGCCAGAAAAATTCCGTAACGCAAGCTACTGGAATGGACCGAACTTGTGACCGGACTTGCAAGTTCGGTCGAGCCAGAAATTTCCCGTACTGATAGCTACTGGAATGGACCGGACTTGCAAGGTCGGTCGCAAGTCCGGTCGAGTAAAAAAAAAAGTTTTAATTATATGATTATAGTAATCATATATACATATATATATGCCTATATACATATATGCATATATGTAGTAATACACCATTAATGAAGTAATAATGGTAAGAAAGTAAGTAAATGGGTAAGGAAGCAAGCTTAAGAAGTAATAAGGAAAGGAACGGTTTGATAACCACATATGAAAATAATGAAATAGTAAGTATACATTTAAAGTATCAATGAAGGAGTAAGTTAGATCAATAATAGATCATTGATCATACTACTTCGTGTATGTGTAGGGATCAAATAGTTGATCACCAAAGGAAACCGGTAGTACGAAAATGACGGTGTACGGTATGATTTCTTCATGCTCTGTATCCTAACCTAGTTACCCCGATTTGTGTGCTTATGTGATCACCAACAAGATAAATGCATGAATCGGACTTATACTGCACTTAACTGTGCTTGAACTATTTTGTTCTTGTTGTATTTCTTTGAAAAATTAGTTTGTATAATTCAGGAAATGAATGAATAGAATTGAGAAGTATGTGTAACTATTGTGTACTTGAGTATTGTATGTATGTATGGAAATGAAGTATTGACTTCTACTAATTCCTAACATTCTAACTCCTAACTTGAGTAATGAGTAAATGAAATGAGTAGAAGTCCGATATAGTTTCGGCCACGCATGAGGATAAGGAGACACAAGAGGTTGGATCCGAATCCTGGCTGTAATCTTTTCCATGGACCAATTCCCTTGAATGGGTAGCATCCTGGATTAGTGGCCACCCTAAAGCCCGGTGGTGGGATGTAGTAATCCCTGCCCGGAGGTCATACCGACTTAACTGGAAGTAAAGTATGTAAGAAGTAAGTATAGTATGTGTACTGGTCTTGACTATTGTAAGTCATTGACCGGAAGTAAAAGAGTATCGAACACCCGATTAACCCAGGTGTGTAATGAAGCTAACTGGACCTTTTTATGTATTGGAGAATTGTATCTCCGTATTGCGTATTGGATATGTAATGGGTATGTAATGCGTATGTGTAACCCGAAAGATGGTAGGTAAGCATTAGTTGACTTGTATTGTCTTCCAAGCATGTATTGTACTATGCGTATGTATGTATACTTGTGTAGTATTGTAGTATCGTGAATGAAAGCATGTATGTATGTATGTATGAATGTATGTATTGCAAAATGAATTGCATGTATTCGACCAAATGGTCGGCGTACCCTCGCTAGTACGCGGGGTATGCGGTTATCATATTCAGCGAAAGTTGACCCCCTTGGGGGAACGTTTTTAGTGTGCAGGTACCCGGAGCGAATACGGTCAAGGAAAGAGACCGGTAGCGCGCCTTGTAATTAGAAGTATCTAGTTGTGAGGAAGGGGTAGCAGATTGACTCCTAGTGAGTATGTGTGAATTTGGGAGAAGTACGGTATTGACTTTGGAACCTAGTAAACTCGGTATGTGTAGCGTATTATCTTGTACTGAATTGTGGAGTATTGTATTGAATGGAGCATTGTATCGAATGGAGTATTGTAGTATCCAGTATGTAATGAGAGTATGTATTGTATTGAGTAGTACTTGGATATTCCGGTCCATCAGACCGATGCTGTATGTATTAGTAGCCTTGTTAGTCACGTGGGTGACTAATGGCATTGTGCCACCCGCCGTTGAGTATGAATGTATCCGCTGTGTGAGAACGAATGTATAAGGAGATTGGACGGTAATGACGGTATTAGCGGTAGGGGTGTTACAGTATCGAGGAGTCGTAGCTGTTGTTGTAGGCGAACTCTATCAAATGTAGACGCTCTAACCAGCTCCCCTGAAAATCTAAGGCACATGCTCTCAGCATGGCCTCCAGTGTCTGGATAGTCCTCTCACTCTGACCGTCGGTCTGTGGATGGAACGCCGTACTAAGCTTCAACTTCGTACCCAAGGCTTCCTGAACCTGTCCCAGAATCTGGACAAAATTCGAGGGTCCCTATTAGAAACAATAGTCTTTGGCACACCATGGTGCCGGATCACCTCCTTCTAGAACAGGTCCGCTAACTTCGGGACCTTCCAGGTATCCTTCATAGCAACAAACTTCGCCACCTTCGTCAGACGGTCCACAATGACCCAAATCGTGTTCAGTCCTCCCTTAGTCGGTGGGAGACCGAAAACGAAATCCATCGAGATGTCCTCAAATTTCCAGCAAGGAATAGGCATAGACTGCACTAAACCTCCGGGTCTCCTATGCTCAAACTTAACCTTCTGACAGGTCAAGCATCTAGCCACGTACTCAGCTACATCCTTCTTCATCCCGCTCCACCAGAAATGAACCTTCAAATCCTTATACATCTTCGAAGAACCGGGGTGGACGGATAAGGACGAGCAATGAGCCTCCTGGACTATGTTCTCCTTCAGATCAGGAGAGGACTCCGGAATACATAATCGGCCATTCAGTCGTAACATGCCATCATTACACAGTTCGAAATCATACTTCTGTCTCTCAAAACAACCCTCTGACATTTTCTGTTTGATGCTCTCCATATACTGATCACTCTCCTGTGCAGCTCGTATCTCATCCATCATACTGTTGTTCGCTAATAGTGTAAACAATGAATGAGCTCTGCGGCTCAGGGCGTCGGCAACTACGTTTGCTTTGCCCTCTTTGTACCTCAGGTCTATGTCGTAGTCCTTCAAGAACTCGACCCATCTTCTCTGTCGCATGTTCATCTCCTTCTAAGAGAAGAGATGCTGTAGACTCTTGTGATCAGAGTAGATAGTGACTGTCACACCGTAAAGATAATGTCGCCAGATCTTCAAAGCGAAGACTACTGCGCCTAACTCAAGGTCGTGTGTGGGGTAATTCACCTAATGCTTCTTCAGCTGTCGGGATGCGTAGGCTACTACCTTCCCGTGCTGCATAAGCACACAGCCTAGACCGGTTCCAGAGGCATCGCAATATACCTCGAACCCATCGGTGCCCTTAGGGATAGTAAGAACGGGCGCCGATGTCAGGAGATCCTTCAGCGTCTGAAAGGACTGCTCACACTATGCAGACCATAAGAACTGGGACTCCTTCTTGATTAGATTTGTCATTGGTTTAGCCTCCTTGGAGAAGTCCTTCACAAACCTTCGATAATAAGCACTAAACAGTAGTTTAGATTAAGATCATCCTCAGACCAAAGGTCAGATGGAAAGAACAATTTAGACACTTGAGAAAACACTAAGAATACAAACACTAGATCTCCAGGAAGACTAGATAGACGAGCTACAACTCATCAAGGCCGTATATATATAAACATAACACGTGACCATTGAGGGACCTTTAGTTCTAAACCATAAGCACGCAGGAGGAAGATATACAATACTATAAAAAGGATAAGCGAGGCAGTTAAGCCTAAGACTATCAGAGTTGTGCAGCAGAAGCTATCAGATCAGTACCTTTGAGGTTTGACCAAACTAAGTTAAGAGTATGGTATAAGTACTGTTAAGAATCCTCGATGCAGAGACTAAGTCATTAGAATAGTTATGACCCTCTGATCGAATCGTAAGTGAGATAGATGACATGGAAGCTAGAATGCTTGGTGAGAATTAGACATCTTGAACTTATGTTCAAGGATGATATAATGTTGATTACGTGGGCGTAATCCATTTTAAGTAGGGTAGAGCGAAAACCGCTTAGCGTATGTTTGTGTACTGAGTACATAAACTACGGTGTGCATAGCACAAAAGAATTTGAGAATTTGTTTTACATAAACATTTTAAGATAAATTATGGTTATTGCGCACAGAAGATGTGAATACCATACATATTAAGTACCTATCTTGTTAACTCCGGTGTGAGTACAAGTTTAGAGAATTAAGGAAGAGGATTAAGGAGACTTAAGGAATATGGAATATATGAGGTATGAGTCAATATGAGACTATGTGTGAGATAAGAATAAGATAACACTATGGGATACTGTTCTATGATAGAGAAAGAAGATAGTAATGCTATGAGATATAAGATGGTGAGAATTGGTACGAGAAAGTTATAGAGCTTAGTAGGAATTTAAGTCTTGAGGTAATTACTAAGAGATGAATCGGGAATGTTTGATGGACTGAGTCCACACTTTGGAGATGTATGATTATGATTAGAAGAACTAAAAAGATAGAAAACTGGACATGAGTGAATTATTTGGATGTTTGAAAATGACGTGGGAGGTGGAACTTGATTTTCTAGGGATCAAGGGAAACCGAACACAAATTGGGGTGGAAGGATAGTTCTACACTGATGCTGATCACATCAGGGTTGGATGATTCCTGAAACTCCCTACCTGTGGTAACAATTAATTCACGCTAAGGATAGAGGCATTAGGATAAAATGAAATTGGAGTTGATTGGATTTATAATTAGAGGAATTACTCCTTACATGACCTCGTAAAAAGGATTACCTTTTTACTGAGTCTCGCACATGAAGTCGAGGACGCACGAGCCTTTGTCTTCGGATCGGTGACATGGGGAGAGCAGAGTTGTTTTGTATTCTGGCCCATGGTGATGAGGACGAACGAGCCATTGTCTACGGACCGGTGACATGGGAGAATACGTTGGAAATTATGTGAATGTTTTAATCATCAAAAGGAACAAAGGGAATTTTGAGTGTTATACATGCTTAAGCGTGTTGCGTGATATTTAAGTATAAGCATATGGTGGATCTAATGATTCAGTGAGTTTAAGTATACATAAGTATGATCTATATGATCTATGGAATGAGGTAAGACATGTATTCTAAATATAGATGCATGGGAACTTTGGGGACAAAGTTCTTTTAAGGGGGGTAGATTGAAATACCCAAACCTAAGTATGCTAACTAAACATCAAATTTTGATGTTGTAAGGCTAAAATATGCCTTATAAAGATTGGTAGACAATTTAAACCAAGGAAAACACAAGAAAACGCCTTAAGGGCAATTTAGGCAAAAATGTGCTTTAAGCTTGGAGTGACTTTAATTAGCACCCAAATATCATTATAAGACTTTAGTAACATGCTAATGGATATGTTAAATCAATTACCAAAGAAAACCAAGCTCAAAACAAGCTTAAAGACAAAATGTGCTTTAAGACTCCTTAAAGCACCTTTTTGGGAAATTGTCTTAGATTTGGGTTTTGAGTGGCTAAATGCCCATGATTACACCTTAATCAACATGTGTACTAATTAGTATCACATTAGGAAGTCTAAATCAATGGGAAACCAAAAATTTCACAAATTTGTGCACTGATTTGTGAATATTGCCAAATAGTACCTAGTTTAAGCCTTTAGTCAACATAAGTCAATAAATTGGTCAACAAAGACCAAAAGTATCTTATTATTAAAGGGGGGAACGGTTTTTGAAGTGGTGACTCACCACATGTGCTAGTAAGTAAGGAAAGAGGTGGGAAAGTGAGTAAATTCACTATTTGCTTTAAAATGACAAATATCTTATATTAGCCTTCTCTCTCTCCTCCTTCTTCATTTCACACCTTCACCAACGTTTTATTCCTCCCCTCTCTGCTCCAAAACCGTTCTTTATCCAGCCATGGCACCTCCATCTTCATTTGCTCACCAAATACTCATTTTAGCTCCAAATCAAAAAGTGAGCATAAATTACTCTTAGTTAGAGCAAGCTCTTTCATTCTATCTTTTCAAATCTTCAAAAGCTCAATTTTGGTGCCATGGAGAAACTCCATTGAAGGGGGAAAATCAAGTTTGAAGAGCTCATTTGGTTCTTCATTCATTCAAGGTAAGGAAAGTGAAAGAAAAATCAACTTTCCTCCATTTTTCATATATGGCCAAAAATTTGCCTCTTAAGATGGCTTGTTTTACTCTTGTTCTAGCTTGATTCTATTCTCCAAAGACTTGAGGAGGTCTTGCCTTGCTTCATTATGAAATCCATTCCAAAATTCAAAGGTAAACACACACTTTTAAGCTTTAAAACACATTTTTAACCTAGGTTTTCATTCCTTAAGGTTAGTGTATTGTTTATCACTCATGTGAGTCGTTAAATATTGATTAGAACATTGGCAAAGGAAATTTAATGGGTGGCCGAGATTCATTCAAGAGGAAGGTCTAAGGAGGAAGTTAAGATAAGCTTGGAAAAACAAGGTAAAATGCTTACCTAATGGTGGTTTAAGTCTTAAGGGATGGTATTTAGATAAGTACTAATGTAGCTTAAAGCTTACATTATGTTATGGGTTATATAACCTAGGAAAAAGAATTTGAACAAGCTTATGAACTTGTGATTAAGGAGCCAATGGGAATGAGTTGGTAAGATAAGTTTAAGGTGGATTTTAAGAGCATTATAACTACTATGAGATTGATGGGTGTAATTGCAGGTTGGAAGCTATTACATGTGGGAAATTCAGTGTTTAAATTTATGTCATTTAAGGGCCTAAGAGCCATGTCATTTAAGGGCCTAAGAGCCATGCTATTTAAGAGCCTTAGTGCTATGCAATTTAAGATTTATTGCACTATATTGAGTTCATTATGAATGAGTTGATTTGGGTGAGAAAATATGATGAGAAAGGACTCGATGAGTGTGAGATGATTGTATGAGAAAAACCATGCATTTGGGCATGATAATATAGAGGAGCTATGGCAAAATTTGAGTGGAAATGAGTTAACCAAGTTGTTCTCGAAGTTTAGAATGGCCTAGAGTTGTCTAGGAGGAGTTAGAGGTTAGGAGGGTGTAAATTGTGTGCTAAGATTGTGTACTAAGGGTTAGAGTGTTCATGATTGTATTAAGGGTGAAAAAACTAAATGTTGGGTGTAGTAATATACTAAGAAAGCCATGTCAAAATTTGGAGAGAAAACTAAGTGTTTAAGGTGTTCTAAGGAGATTTAATGACTAAGGATGTTCTAGTGATCACTAAGGGTTATTTTGGTGAAAATGGATAAACCATGGAGTTCTTGAGTACTAGGAAGACCTAGGAATGTATAAGAGGGAATACGGGTTATAATGGTGAGTTTTATGCACCAAAACCATGGTTAAGGAAGCTAGGAAACTTGTACAAAGTTTGAAGGTAAAATAAGGTATAATGACTTATAAGGATGTAAGCATGTGCTAGATTATATGGCTTTGAGAAGTTTGAGTAAAACAAATGGGTGTGCAAAATGATGCTTGAGGAGTAGTTAAGATGGTGGTGAAGAAACATAATGATTAGTTGAGGTCTTAGGCAAAGTCACAAGAGGGAAGTGTAAGGAATCAAGTGTTAAGTGTAAGAATTTTGTAAGAAATTGAGTGTCAAGTTTGGTGATTTTTGAGGAAGGTTTAGTGCATGTTTTAAGGTGTTTAAACATGTGGAAAGATTGTGGAATGAGTGGGAAAATATTGGGTGAATTTGGAGTTCAAAATGAGGAGAAAAGCACTTTAGAAAATAGGTTCTGTTGTGACCGCCCCTAGGGACCGCCCCTGTGGGGAGGTCCAGGCAAATTGTGCAGGAAATTAGCGTCTGGTTGGGACCGCCCCTGGGGACCGCCCCAGAGGGGCGGTCCAGTGCAGAGAAAAAGAAAAAAAATTGTTTTGGCTTCTAATGATGGGGGATTGAATGGTAATGGTTTTAGATGATGTTTAGGCCTTGTTTGGTGACATGTAAAGGCCTTAAGAGGTGTAAACAAGTATGAGGTGTAATGAGAAGTGATTAACTTATATGATTAAGTTTAAATTACAATGACTTAGTGGTCCAACATTAGGGAGTGATGATGATTAGAAAGATAAGCATATAATGACTTAAGAGATTAGGGTAAGTAAATGATTTTAAGTGTTCAAGATTAAGTTTATAGGAATTTAAGAGGCGCTAAATGGGGATTGATATGTAATAATAATATAAGGTTGTTTAAGACATGTTTGGTGAGTAACAATGATAATTAAGTGGGTGAATAAGTATAAGGTATTAGGAGAAGTGATTCACTTAAGATTAAGTTTATAAGAACTTAAGTGGTGTTAGATGGGGATCATTAGTGACCAAGTGAGTTAAGTAAGTTAGCTTTATTGGAAAAGTAATTAACAACCTAAAATTGAATGGATGTTTTAGGGTTTGAGTATTTGGACTCAAGAGGAGAGTAAGCAACCGAACGACCAACGGTGAATGGTACGGTTCTTCTTGTGACCTGCTTGCTAACGAGGTGTCCCTCGGCTTGTGTGCTATTTGTTTTTATGTGCTCACTAAACAAGATAAAGCATGCAACCGGAACATTATGTTTATTGTATTGTTGTGTGATGTTTGAAAACTAACACAACTTACCGTGAGAACCTACTAACTAACGTTTAGTAAGGAATTGTGTGAGACTAAGGAACACTCCATAATATTAGTTTGTTAAAAACCGAAAGAGGTTTAACCAACAAACATTGTCTTAAGACTTCTACTAACTGGTACTTGGGGGGAGTGAGGAACCCGAGACTGACTCCGGTCATGCATTCTAAGGAAAGGGGGTCGGTATCTAAAGCAGATCCGACTTCCGATTAATCTTCGGACTTGTAGCCTAGGGTCGGTTGACCGGCTCAGCTACGTTGGACATCCAGTCCAAGGTAGGAGGCATTAAGATGGCGTGGGGGGATCTAGCCTACATCCCCAACAATTTAAGAATGTTGTTTATTGCCGGTAAGTGTCCTGTTGCTGGCTAGGGTTAACCAAGCCCTACGAAAATAAACAACGAACTAAGGGTTAATGTAACACCCCTACTAATTCGGCTCCTAATTATCCTATAAATGTCGCACATAATAAATAAATCGCAGCGGTAAATAACAGACTGTCGCTCTAATGGTGTCACTGTTATCACTCACCCATACGGGTGATAACGAATTACCTGATAATCTACTTGCGAAACGTATTCCCGCAGTGACCACAAGATAGATAGTAGTACTTAAAACAATCTAAAACCAACCAACAACAACAAATTATTACAGACCGTGAGCATCTAATCAAAATACACCTCGGTTACACAACCCGAGTCCAAAACCACATTAGTATCACACCGTACCAAATCTAACCAACAGTAATACAATAGTCGCGCCCCGCGTTGACCCACCAGCTAGTCTCCTGCAATAAAAATGGTTTGTGGTATGGAATCAGCCCCTGCTGAGTATGTCATCACATGCCCCATCATGCCCCCTCAAACCCCTTAATTAATTGGTCAAGCATGGGATTCGTTTCATGCAATACCGTTTTAATATTTAAACTGTAAAACAATTAACAGTAATATCCATACAAAACACAACCATCACACACATAATGTACCACAAGTATAACCAATGAACAACAAAGCGAAACAACGAGAATAATAACAAGTATTAATTCTCGTCCATGGTGTAGAAACCAATATTGTTCGCCACTGTATAAGTCTCAGCTGCATTAATTGTTCAGTTATACCTAGTGACAATGTCTCGTTAAAAACGACATGCCTCTAATTACCCATAAATTATGGCGGGTCACCCACGGCAGTAGCCACTCCAACGGTAGAGTCTCCGACCAACGAGCCATTCTAGCTCACGGGAAATTTTCTTGATACTTACAGACCCGTACGCGGACATCCTGGTATCGTTTTTGTGATCACAGCACGCACCAAGAGCCACATCCTCCTGGCTTTACTATCTTTCATTAATTAATTATACCATCGCATCGCATTACCAAATTTTCTAACACAGCAGACTAAGGTCATTAGTCCAATCCGGAGTCTGTAAACTCGGGATCCAGTGTTAGATACGAGAGCGGCGTTTAGAAAGGCCAATGCTCCGTATAAAATCTCGGATAATATGTATATCATATTATCTTAGTGCTACAACGTTTTTCTGACGATCCTTATATTTCATATAAAATAGCACTATAGCCGCTAGTTTGTTTTATATATATAGGTTCATATATATGAACCAATACTGTTAACTCAACAACAGTAATTAATAAGCAACTATAAATGAAATACCCCAAACCTTGATATGTGGTTTAAATATCAAACTATGGTATGTAAAGGCTAAAAAGTGCCTTAGTAACGTCAGTGAACAATTTAGACCATAGTAAATGCAATAAAGCATTAAGACACGGTTTGAGCAAAAACATCCTCTAAGCTATGAGTGAACTTGGTTAGGACCCAAAGAGCCAACCAAGACTTAATAATATTCAATTATGAGTTATAAGGCAAACTAAGTCCTTAGGAAACTTTGGTAGACAATGAAACCAAACAAAACACAAATAAATACCTTAAAGTCAATAAGAGCAAAAATGTGCTCTAAGCTTGGGATAAATTTGTAAAAGACCTAATGGTCATACCTATACCTTATAAATATGTTAATGAACATATTAAATCAATTACCAAAGGAAACCAAGCTTGAAAACAAGTTAAAACACAAAAAGTGCCTTAAGGAGTCTTAAAGCACGTTTTTGAAAAATTGTCTTGTAAATGAGTTTTGAATGGCTAAATGTCCATCATTACTCTTAAATATATATGTGTACTATATAGTATCACATTTGGATGTCTATATCAATAGGAAATCAAAAATTTCACTTCTATGTGCCTTGTTTTATGAATAGTGACTTTAATAAGCTATTTTGTAACATATGTTATTATAAGTGATACAATTGATTAATAAAGTCTAAATACCCCTAGGTACTATTGGGGGCCGGTTTTAAGGTGTGGTGACTCACCACCCTTGTTAACATGCTAAGGAAAAAAGAATGACTAACTTAAGTACTATTTGCTTTTTAAGTACAAATATCTTCCAAAAAGCAAAACTTATCTCATTCTCTCATTTCCTTCTTCATTTCCCACGTATCCAAGCTCTCTTCTACCTCTCTTCTTTCTGTTCTCACGTTCATACAGCACCACCACCATGGAAGTCCACCTTGAACCCTTGTAAAACCTAGCTCACTTAACCAAATCAAAACAAACACCACCATTCTCTTCCTCTCATCAAGCTCTTCATTCCTATCTTCTCAAAATTTCAAGATCACCATTTCGGTGCCATGGAGTTCTACCATTGATGGAGCTTGAGCTTGTCTTTCCACATATTATTGATCTCCTTTGCTTCTAGGTAAGGAATCTCAAAGAAAAATCAAGTTTCCTCCATGTTTTGTCATTGACCGAAAATATTCATTGATGGAGCTCCTTGTGCTACTTTTTTCTAGCTCCATTTGACTCTTTCAAGGACTAGGTGGAGTCCTCTCTTCATAGATATTCAAACACCCTTCAAAGATCAAGGTAAAACAACTACATTAATGTTTTGAAATAATGTAACCTAGGGTTTACAATGAGATGAAGCATAATGCTTGAATACTCATTCTATTATTTGTACATTGTTTAGAAGTTGACAAACAACCAAACACCCCACCGGTTTTACAAGGAAACAAGAAAGAAGTTTGAGAGGAAAAAGAGGTAAACAAGCTATCTCAAGGTAGTTTAAATGCCTTAGGAAAATGAGCTTGATTTGCTTAATAAATACCTAAGGAGCCAATGGTGAATGAGCTAGTAAAATGCTCTCAAGGAGTTTATTAAGGGCATATGTATTGTTGGGTGTATTTGCAGGTCAAAGGCATTACTTATGTGGGAAATTCAGTGTTTAAGGTGTATGCAATTTAAGGGCCTAAGAGCCATGTTATTTAAGGGCCTAAGTGCCAAGCAATTTAAGTTATGCACTATGTTATGATGTGGTGCTAAATGTGTGAAGTTTGTGTATAAAAATGTGTTAGATGGATTTTAGGTGTTCTTGAATGAAATAAGGTAAAAACCTAAGTGTTTGGATGTGAGTATATACAAGAGAAGCTATGGCCAAATTTGGGAAAATGTGTGAGAAGTTCTAAGTGTTTTAAGAAAGTTTTGGTGAACTAGGAAGTTGTTTAAGGTTCATGTAATGTTGATATCCAAGGAATAAGATGTATAGGTAAGATGTGAAAAAGGAAGTTTAGTTAATAAGAAAAGAATTTGAGATTGAGAGAGGATGATTAAGGGTAGAGGGAAACACCTTGGTGTAGTGGTCATTATGGTGAACTACCACTTAGAAATCTTAAGGAGAAAACATCTCAAGTCCTAGGAATTTGTAAGAAATTTGTGAATGATAAATGGTTTGGTGAGGATTTAAAGAGTTAAGCATATGGCTAAAGGTGTGTTTGATGTGCCAAATGATGTTAGAACACATTAGGAGGCTTGAGGAAAAGTTTGGAGGAAATTTGACAAGTTTTGGACAACTTCTGGTGTTGTCCGACCCAGTGGTCCGACCCAGGGTGGGTCGGACAGCTCTGTTGTAGTCACCGGTTGGAGTTTCTGGAATGGTCCGACCCAGATGGTTGGGTCGGACATGGGTCGGACATGTGTGTGTTAAGTCTCTGGAATGGTCCGACCCAGATGGTTGGGTCGGACATGGGTCGGACAGGTGTATTTTGAAAGACGGGAAAAGTTTCTGGAACGGTCTGACCCAGTTGTGGGTCGGACGGTGGGTCGGTTGGCCCAAAATTATGCAAAAAAAAAAGAAGAAGAAAGACAATGTTGTAAGGAGAATCAAAGTGATATTTTGGTATTAGAATATGCCTAAGTTCAAGTATGAAGTTTGGGTAATTAATGGAGGTGGAGAATAGATGAAGCAAGACTTGAAAATGTCAAGTTTGAGAATTCTGTTACAGTGGTCCGGGACCTAGGTAGTGGATAATGTCCCGGACCATACACAAAAGAGGGCCGAGAGTTTCACCAATGTTCTGGTCCAGGACTTGGGGTCAGTACAAGGTCCCGGACCAGTCTGTAAAATCACCCGAGAGTTTCATTAAGTGTTGGTCCGGGACTTAAGGTAAGGACCAAGTCCCGGACCACTCTAAAATTGTTGTTTTAGGCTAATAAAAGAGGTCTAATGAAGGGGATTGATGGATAATGATGTTATAAGGTTGTGTAGGACATGTTAGGTGAATTATAGTCACAAATTGGTGGGTGAAAAGTTGAAGTAAAATGAAAGAGTGAAACATGTTAAAAATGTAAAGTTATTTAACCAAGTTAACGGGGAAAAGTTATAAGCATTAGACATTAAATGATCGTGCTACCCCGATGTTAATAAAAATACATGTAATGTTATCAGTTGTTCGAGAATTGCTCGAGGAACGTAAGTGGACGTGGTAAAGAGGACTCCGGTGACAGGTATGGTTTTCTTGCAACCTGTGTCCTACCGGATTACACCGGCTTGTATGCCAATGTGTTTTTCTGTATGTTTGCCACGTTGTAAGATAAAACATGTAATGAGTTTACAGTAATTCATTTATGTGGCGTGTTCAACTCCGATACCATTTAACCTCGGAAGTGTTAACCTTAGTTAACTGAGTCTAGGATCACATGAGAGTTCGGTATTCGGAGTAAACGACCCGAACCATGGGACGTACTAACCACGGCTATGCGTGTGTTAAATGTGTGATATGTGTATGTGAATGTAGGGATCTCCCTTGTGCGTCTAACACAGTTGTAATACTGCATGATGTGTAGATGTGATAGACTCCATAGTGGGGTTCTAACTAATATCTAAAGTAAGTATGTACTAACAGTAGTGAGGAATCCGGTTTGGCCGGTCGCGCGTTGTTTGGGAGAGGGTATCCTTCTTAGCCTTACCCTTCTCTTTGTTATGGTTGTTTCCCTCACGGGTTATGACCTCCCATTAGCTATTCCAAAGCTTATCTATTCTGACTTATGATCGGTTTAGGGGGAAACATGTGTTTATGTGGTGTGTTCGGGCCTCCAAACCCGAACCGCCTTAACTTAAGTTACTCGTCCAACTATTAGGACGGTAATGAGTGTTGTTGTTATTGTATAACGAGCTTACCATGGGGGTGACATCATCCTCTAGGCTCACCAGTGATTTAAACAATGTTTGGGTCGGTTCCTAAGAGAACCATTCCCGCTATGTTATGTATTTTGTATGTGATGCAATATCTATTGTGATGTTATGAGGTACACGTTGAAACGTGCAAGTGTTGTTATGTGTTATGTAGTGTATGTTATATGTTGTAATATGTGGAGTATGTGGATCATGGATATGAATCCCAGTTTGAGAAAAGAGGCGTTTAAGGATAACCCGATTTAAGGGTAAGTGTCGTCTGTTAAGGAAGTAGCTCCATTGGAGGAGGAACACTCTAGGAATAAAGAACACCATGAGTGACTTATTAAGTAAGGATATGTTATCCGTTTGTTGAGCCCGTTGAGGCGAAATGATTATGTGTTGTATGTTTACAGTTGCATGCATGATTTAAATATAATCAACTGCATGCTAAGACGACAATTAGTTGTGCGTGGCCCGGTAGCATGTGGGCTGCGGGATTACCATACCAGCAAAGGTGCTGAGCCCCTTAGGGGCCACCCTTTCTCTTCTTTTCCTGTTTCAGGTATAGAGAGCTGGAAGCCGTTCGAAAGTAGGACGGGGTAGTCATTGTACAAGGGTATTCATTTAAGTGTATGTATGCAGTAGGTGTAGTAAGACCGAAATTGTTATCGGCATTAGTTATAAATACTCGGTATAGTTGGAAGGTGTATGTTGTTGTTGTGTTAATGGAAAGGTATAGTAATGTGTAGTTGCTCGGGAATTTAGCCCATCAGACCGGTACAATGTGTATGTATTAGCCTTGTTAGCCACGTGGGTGGCTAACGGCGTGTAACACCAACGAGTTAAGTAATGTGACGAGGTTGTTATTCCGCTGCAGTTTATTGTAAGTGTGTTAATGTTGGATGGGGTGTTACAATAAATATACAATTCGTGCATATTAATTAACACATTCAGACAAACAATCTTATCACAGATCACACAGAAGTCTGAACTGAGGAAGTCCTCAGAGACAATCAGAGACACATAACAACATACCGTTCACCCTGATTGTATTACGGTGGAGTATGAATCAGCAAGATCCTATGCTCCGTGTGTCGTCCCTAACAATCTAAACAATACATAATGCTACTGATTAGCATCCCGTATAACAACACAACTCTACGGTACCCCGTACCGTCACTAATACCTCCCGGTTAATCCCCCGTTATTAACTGTCAACGTTTGTTGGGTTTTCGGCTTAACTCGAGATTTGGAAGAACGTTATATTACATTCGTAGTCTTGCTTCGTATATTAATATACTTAATGTTGAACTTGTTATCGCATGTAACTTAATATACCCTTGTATATCATATAGTTTGTTTCTATATGGCATGTATAATTCTTTATCATGTATTATACATTTCACCTTAGTATTTATTTTTCTAAGGTTTGTCTCTTTTTTTTAAGTTCAACGTGGTATAATTCATATGTACAAGTACTTTGAGTTATTTAAATCCTTATTATCCCATGTATACTCTTAACATTAGAATTTTCATATCTACTGTTTATAATTCTTTTCTCCTCCTCTATTATCATTTTAATTATGATGATTTATAGTTATTGAACCATATTACATTTTCTACACCATAACATGTATTTATTTATATACATGCATTATGGAACTATTTATTATATGGTAAGTCTTATAATATATATTCATTCCTTTTAATAAATACCTCTTATATTATAAATGTTATAACACTTATAACATTAAAACCATATTATAAATTTCATTTAAAAATGCTAATATTTCCGAACAGCACCTATGTTCTTATATATTTACAAAATCCACCACATAATTAATATAATGTTACATTATAGTTATATAACATATATTATGACTTTTAAGTAATTAAAAACAATTATAACCTATAGTTATATTTTGTTTATAAATACCAAACAACCCCTTATATTCTCGGCTTTTACTAAAAACCACTAAACTTCTATAAATCACAATTCAATCCCAATTTATAATACATAGTTTTCTAATTCCATTAATACTATATATTATACATATATCTTTATAAAACCTTATATATAACTCCAAAATTACCAAACTATACCAAAAGGTTATAAATATTATTCCTAACCTTATACTTCCTCTAAATTTCGGTTTCACACATATGTTACCCATTTGTAACAATGTTATAAAATACCATATATATACTTATATATTCATATAAGCCCCAAATTTAACCAAATAAACTTCTAAAAATTCCTAATAACTTAAGATTATTCTAAATTCTATTTAGTACCCCTAAGTCTCGGAAATTACATTATAACCCCATCTTTTATAAATCTTTTACAATTTAATACTTATCTTAATATAAGGTAGTATTTTAATTTCTCAAATTCTCCAAACTTGGTCAAAGTCTCCTATATAGTCAACTTTGACTTCTAAAACCAAATGGAGACCAAATTTTTGGTAATCACCAATAATACCCTATACTTTTATATTTTTACAATTTTGACACAAAACATTATAAAAGGTTATAATTTTTATTAAATTCATTTAAAACCCTAAATTCCTCTAAATTAAGCCCACGGCTTTGTATTTTACCAATAATTACGGTTTGGCCCTAAACTTAATTATATGAGCATAAATCTAACTAAATAAGCTTATAAACTTAAATTAAAATGGCCTAATGACATGGCCTTATTACAACCTTGAACTTGCAAAATAAATTACACTTTAAATGTCTCAAAATAGCATATACTCACGGCCCTCGCTTTAATTTAATTATTTTTCCACATAATGTCATAATTTGACCATTATGTTAATTAAATCTCTTAAATGACTAGCTTAATTTATCTTAGTCATTTTTTTCCATTTCTAGGTTAATATAACCCATATTTTTAAGTTCCCTCTCGGCAATATTAATATATATGCTTATAAATTATAAAAATCATAAGTTTTAAGGTGTTTATACCTTGATTTCTCCTTGTATGAACTCGGCCACTTGAAGGAAAATTCACCACATCATTTAGACATGTTAATACACCAAATAAGATATGGTTATACTCCAAGCTTGAGCTTAACCATAAGGAACAATTAATGTAAGATTTAAGGCAAAATCACCTTAAAAATGCAAGGGAAGTTCCAATGATTTTCGGCCTGAATAAAACACACCACAAGGTGTTAAATTCATCATATAGACATAGAGAAATAGCTAGACAACAACAAGCTGCTATGGTAATTGGTTTTACCTTGGCAAAATGCCTTAAAAGAGGGTATTTCCTTTGGATCTCGGCCACCCTTACTCCAAATGGGATAACCAACTGAAGAACATGTTATGAAGATTATGAGTGTATAACTCATAAAAATCAAAGGAAGAAAATTGAAATACCCCAAACCTTGATATGTGGTTTCAATATCAAACTATGGTATGTAAAGGCTAAAAGTGCCTAGTAACATCAGTGGACAATTTAGACCATAGTAATGCAATACATTAAGACACAGTTTGAGCAAAAACATGCTCTAAGCTATGAGTGAACTTGGTAGGACCCAAAGAGCCTACCCAAGACTTAGTAATATTCAATTATGATTTTAAGGCTAATTAAGTCCTTAGGAAACCTTGGTAGACAATTAAACCACAACAAAACACAAATAATACCTTAAAGTCAATAAGAGCAAAAATGTGCTCTAAGCTTGGGATAAATTTGTATAAGACCTATAAATATGTTAATGATATATTAAATCAATTACCAAAGAAAACCAAGCTTGAAAACAAGTTAAAACACAAAAGTGCTTTAAGGGTCTTAAAGCACGTTTTTGAAAAATTGTCTTGTAAATGAGTTTTGAATGGCTAAATGTCCATCATTACTCTTTAATTAACATGTGTACTATATAGTATCCATTTGGGTGACTATATTACTGGGAAATCAAAAATTTCACTTCTAAGTGCCTTGTTTTAGTGAATAGTGATTTTATAAGCTTGTTTTGTAACATATAATGTTATAATAATTAAAATTGACAAATAATAGACTAAAGTACCCTTCTAACTAAATGGGGGCGGTTTTTTTTCAAGGAGTGAGTCACCAAGTTGTAAAAGAATCAATAAGTAAGTAAGCTTAAGTAAAGTACTATTTTGCTTTATAACATAACTATCTCCAAAGCAAACTCATCTTCTCATTTCCTTCTCTTCTTTCATTTCATCACACGGTTTCTTCACCTTCTCCTTTCCTCCATTTACGATTTGCAACAGCTCCTCTCTTCTCCATCTTCATTTCCTTGCAAATCCAACTCCATGCTCCAATCAAATTCTAAGACATATTTGTCTTAGTTAGGTCAAGCTCTCACTTCTACCTTTCAAATCTTCAAGAGCTCATTTTGGTGGCCATGGAGAATCACCATTGATGGGCTTGAGCTTGTTTCTACACAATTACTCTCCTTTGCTTCTAGGTAAGGAATCTCAAAGAAAAATCAAGTTTCCTCTCCTTTAGTACATGACCGAAATTCACCTCACCATGGTGTCTTTACCTGATTGTTTAGCTTCATTTAATCTTCCAAGGGCTAGGAGGAGTTCCTCTCTTGATACTTATTCAAGGTTCTCTTCCAATTCCAAGGTAAACAATTACCTTAATGTGTTAAAACAATATGTGTAACTAGGGTTTACAATGAGATGAAGCATAATGCTTGAATACTCATTCTATTATTTGTACATTGTTTAGAAGTTGACAAACAACCAACACCCCCACGGTTTTTACAAGGAAACAAGAAAGAGTTGTGAGGAAAAGAGGTAAACAAGCTATCTCAATGTAGTTTAAAGCCTTAGGAGAAATAAGCTTATAATGCTTGTTAAAACTACCAAAGAGCAAATGGTGAATGACCTAGTAAAGTGTTCTCAAGGAGACTAGTAAAAGAACATATGTATTGGTGTATGTATTTGCAGGTCAAAGGCATTACTTATGTGGGAAATTCAGTGTTTAAGGTTTATGCAATTTAAGGGCCTAAGAGCCATGTTATTTAAGGGCCTAAGTGCCAAGCAATTTAAGTTATGCACTATATGGGATGTAGTGCTTAATGTGTGAAGTGTGTGTAAAAATGTGTTTGATGGATTTTAGGTGTTCTTGAGTGCTTAATGGTGAAAACTATGAGTTTTGGAATGATGATGTGCTAAGAGAACCCATGGCAAAATTTGTAAAATGTATAAGGAGTTTAAGTGCTTGAATGAACTTGGGTGAATTAGGAATTGGTAGGAATGAGTAAATGTCTCACTAAGGAAGAAAATGTGCATTAAGGTGTTCTAAGTGCTATAAGGATTTAGGCATTGTCTTGGAAGTTCTAGAAACCCAATGAGTGTTATTAGGATGTATTTGAGTCTTGGAGAAGTTTGTTTAAGGTTGGGTAATGTTGATGAATAAGGAGAATGATGTTTAAGTAAGGTTTTGAGAAAAGAATTCAAGAAGTTGTAAAAGGAGATTTAGTTAGTAAGAAAAGAAGTTGAGAGATGAGTTAAGGTGTAGAGGAAACACCTTGGTGTAGTGGTCACTATTGGTGAACTACCACTTAGAAATTTAAGGAGAAAACATCCCAAGTGCTAGGAATTTGTAAGAAATTTGTGAATGATAAGATGGTTTTGGTGAGTGATTTAAAGAGTTTAGCACATGGCTAAAGGTGTGTTTGATGTGCCAAATGATGTTAGGAAACATAATGAGGCTTTAGGAGAAGTTTGGTGAATTGGTTAAGTGTTTAAAGACTTGGAAATTGAATGTTTTGCCGTGTCCGAACTTCCGTCCGGACATGGAAGTTCGGACAGGCTCTGTTGGGTAAAGGATTTTCTCACTCTCGAACTGTGTCCGAACTTGGGAAGTCCGGACACAAGTTCGTACGTGACTGTTTCTATCTGGGATTTACTCTCGAACTGTGTCCGAACTTGGGAAGTCCGGACACAAGTTCGGACGTGGTATAGTTTTCAGTATTAGGTCACGGCTTGCGTCCGAACTTGAGGTTCGGACACAAGTTCGGACAGGCCACTGTATGGACCAAAATTGTTGTTTTAAGGTATAGAAATGATGTGTAATGATGGGGATTGATAGGTAATGATGTTATAAGGTTGTTAAGGACATGATAGGTGAGTTTTAATGGTAATTAAGTGGGTGAAAAGTTGTATCAAAATGTAAAAGTAAAACAAGTTGAAATGTAAAGTTATGTAACTAAGTTAACGGGGAAAGTTAAGCATTAGACATTAAATAAACATGCTACCCGATGTTAATAAAGTACATGTAATGTTATCAGTTGTTCGAGAATTGCTCGAGGAACATAAGTGGGCGTGATAAAGTGGACTCCGGTGACAGGTATGGTTTTCTTGCAACCTGTGTCCTACCGGATTACACCGGCTTGTATGCCAATGTGTTTTTCTGTATGTTTGCCACGTTGTAAGATAAAACATGTAATGAGTTTACAGTAATTCATATATGTGGCGTGTTCAACTCCGATACCATTTAACCTCGGCAGTGTTAACCTTAGTTAACTGAGTCTAGGATCACATGAGAGTTCGGTATTCGGAGTAAACGACCCGTACCATGGGACGTACTAACCACGGCTATGCGTGTGTTAATTGTGTGATATGTGTATGTGAATGTAAGGATCTCCCTTGTGTGTTTAACCCAGTTGTAATACTGTATGGTGTGTAGATGTGACAGACTCCATCGTGGGTTCTAACTAATATCTTAAAGTAAGTATGTACTAACAGTGGTGAGGAATCCGGTTTGGCCGGTCGCGCGTTGTTTGGGAGAGGGTATCCTTCCTAGCCTTACCCTTCTCTTTGTTACGGTTGTTTCCCTCACGGGTTATGATCTCCCATTAGCTTACTCCAAAGCTTAGCTATTCTGACTTATGATCGGTTTAGGGGGAACATGTGTTTGTGTGGTGTGTTTGGGCCTCCAAACCCGAACCGCCTTAACTTAAGTTACTCGTCCAACTATTAGGACGGTAATGAGTGTTGTTGTTATTGTATAACGAGCTTATCATGAGACTAGCAACATTCTCTAGGCTCACCAGTGTATAAACAATGTTTGGGTCGGTTCCTAAGAGAACCACTCCCGTTATGTTATGTGTTTTTGTTGTGATGCATTATCTATTGCGGTATTATGTTGTGCACGTGGAAACGTGCAAAGTGTGGTTAAGTGTTGTTATGTAGTGTATGTTATATGTTGTAAAATGTGGAGTATGTGGATCATGGATATGAGTCCCAGTTTGGGAAAAGAGGCGTTTAAGAATAACCCGATTTAAGGGTAAGTGTCGTCTGTTAAGGAAGTAGCTCCATTAGAGGAGGAACACTCTAGGGATATTGAATACCCTGAGTGACTTGTTAAGTAAGGATATATTATCCGTTTGTTGAGCCCATTGAGGCGAAATGATTAGGTGTTGTGTGTTTACAGTTGCATGTATGATTTAAAAATAATCAACCGCATGCTAAGACGACAATTAGTTGTGTGTGGCCCGGTAGCATGTGGGCTGTGGGATTACCATACCAGCAAAGGTGCTGAGCCCCTTGGGGGCCACCCTTTCTCTTCTTTTCCTATTTTAGGTACGAAGTGCTGGAAGCCATTCGAGAGTAGGACGGGTAGTCGTCGTACATGGGTAATCATTTAAGTGTATGTATACGGTAGGCGTAGTAAGACCGAAATTGTTGTCGGCATCAGTTTATAAATACTCGGTATAGTTGGAAGGAGTGCGTTGTGTTGTTGTTAATGGAAAGCGATAGTAATGTGTAGTCGCTCGGGAATTTAGCCCATCAGACCGGTACAATGTGTATGTATTAGCCTTGTTAGCCACGTGGGTGGCTAACGGCGTGTAACACCAACGAGTTAAGTAATGTGATGAGGTTGTTTTTCCGCTGCAGTTTATTGTAAGTGTGTTAATGTTGGATGGGGTGTTACAAAAATCGTTGGAAGACTAGAGAAGCTTAAGGTATGTTTTTACCTTAAAATGCAAATTTGAGCAACCTTGGCCCCTAGACTTGCTTCAGCCGAGTTTGGATGTTGTTCTAACCTTAGAACACTGAGAATGAGGCATAGGAATTGATGAGCCACGAAATCTAAGTGTAGGTAGTGAAGAGATGAAGAAAAAGAGCTAAAAATGACCTTAAAACCTTACCTTAAGAGCTTAGGAGTTAGATCTTCCTTCCATTCTCAAGAACAAGGCTTGGGAGGTTCTAGGAAGGGAGGGACCTCGGCTGGGATGGCTGGAATCGGACAAGGAGGAAGGGAATGATTGGAAATGAGCTTAAATTATTGAAAAGGTAAGTTTACTATTGTAAATTGGTATTAGGTAGCTAATTGTCAATCAATGTTTTGTGAGCTGTCTTCCCACCTCCTTGCATGCCGACAGCCATGAGGTCAAATGGGTCATTAATTGACCATTGACCAAACTTGGTCAATTTGACTCAAACGGGCCCCCTTGTGGGGTTTTATTAATATTTTAATATTAAATTTGTAAAAATTTGTAAATTTCTAGAATTAAATTCCTAATATGATATAATGTGATATATTATCATATATAAAGGTAATTATAACCTTTAAGCCCATTAAAAACCAATTTAGAAGGCAATTACACAAAAACATGCTTTAAGGTGTTTTAGTGCACCTTTTTGTCTCACAGGGTGTTTCTGAGCTTAGTTTTCTTTGAGAACGGCTTTGTTGTGTTCCTTACTTCATTATAATACTTAGGAATCCACTTTGGATCCTATTTGAGGTCATACAATCTTTATGGTGCTTTAAAGCACATTTTTGGCTTTACCGATCTTAAGGCGTGTTTTGCCTTGTTGAGATCTCTTAGATTGTTCCCCAATACTATTTAGATGTTTATTAACCATCTTAGATCATTAATAGATCATTTAATTATATTTTAAAGGTTAGGGGTATTTCAGTCTACCCCCCTTAAAAAGGCTTCGTCCCGAAGTCCTTAATCCTCTACAGTTCACCTAAGGAATCAAGTTCCACTAAGTAACAAACAGTCCATTGCTAGGGATTAATTCCCACTAGGTTCAGACCTAGTCTATACATACAACATATATCAAATAACCAAACTCATGGTATAAACTCATTCACATCACAACACTAAACAAGGTGCACATCCAACTCATCAACCAAAATATTCAACCAGGTGCACTAAGGCACATACATAAAATGTATCAACATCCAATCATCCAAATAACATGTTTGACGCAGCATACCAACAAAAAAAACACACCACAAAAACAAGACCCAATGCACAACATGTGCGCAAGCCAAGTGGTGTCTACCCCCCTTAAAAAGGGTTTGACCACGAACCCGTACAAGTATCACAGCTACTACTCGAAGAGTGCTGGGTACTTCACTCTCATGGAGTCCTCTAACTCCCATGTAGCCTCCTCCACCTCATGGTTCGACCACAGAACCTTGACCATGCTAACGGTCTTGTTCCTAGTCTACCTCGTCTTCGTATCAAGAATGCGGAGTGGTACTTCCTCATATCGTAGAGCGGGTCCAACTCTAAAGTCTCTGGCTGTAAAACGTGTGATGGATGGGGCACATACCTCTTCAACTGTGAAACGTGAAAGACGTCGTGCACCCTCCCGAGCTCTGTTGATAAATCCAGTCTGTAGGCTAACGGGCCCACTCGCTCCCTAATCGCATAAGGTCCAACATACTTCGGGCTCAACTTGCCCTTCTGCCCGAACCGGAATATCCCCTTCATGGGTGACACTCTAAGGAATACCATATCGTCGGTAGTGAACTCAATGTCCCTCCTCCTGGTGTCTGCATATGATTTCTGCCGGTCCTGAGCTGCCCTCATGTTCTTGCGAATCTGTAGGACATCCTCCTTAATCTGCTCTAGATATTCTGGTCCTAGGAGCGTAGTCTTGCTGGCCTTATCCCAGCATAAAGGAGTCCTACACGGTCTACCATAAAGTGCCTGGAACGGTGGCATCTGTATCGAGGAGTGGTAGCTGTTGTTGTAGGCGAACTCTATCAAATGTAGACGCTCTAACCAGCTCCCCTGAAAATCTAAGGCACATGCTCTCAGCATGTCCTCCAATGTCTGGATGGTCCTCTCACTCTGACCGTCGGTCTGTGGATGGAACGTCGTACTAAGCTTCAACTTCGTACCCAAGGCTTCCTGAACCTGTCCCCAGAATCTGGACAAAAATCGAGGGTCCCTATCAGAAACAATAGTCTTTGGCACACCATGGTGCCGGATCACCTCCTTCTGGAATAGGTCCGCTAACTTCGGGACCTTCCAGGTATCCTTCACAAACTTCACCACCTTCGTCAGACAGTCCACAATGACCCAAATCGTGTTCAGTCCTCTCTTAGTCGGTGGGAGACCGACGACGAAATCCATCGAGATGTCCTCGAATTTCCAGCAAGGAATAGGCATAGACTGCACTAAACCTCCGGGTCTCCTATGCTCAAACTTAACCTTCTGACAGGTCAAGCATCTAGCCACGTACTCAGCTACATCCTTCTTCATCCCGCTCCACCAAAAATGAACCTTCAAATCCTTATACATCTTCGAAGAACCGGGGTGGACGGATAAGGATGTGCAATGAGCCTCCTGGACTATCTTCTCCTTCAGATCAGGAGAGGACTCCGGAATACATAATCGGCCATTCAGTCGTAACATGCCATCATTACATAGTTCGAAATCATACTTCTGTCTCTCAAAACAACCCTCTGACATTTCTTTTGATGCTCTCCATATACTGATCACTCTCCTGTGCAGCTCGTATCTCATCAATCATACTGCTGTTCGCTAATAGTGTAAACAATAAATGAGCTCTGCGGCTCAGGGCGTCGGCAACTACGTTTGCTTTGCCCTCTTTGTACCTCAGGTCTATGTCGTAGTCCTTCAAGAACTCGACCCATCTTCTCTGCCGCGTGTTCACTCCTTCTGAGAGAAGAGATGCTGTAGACTCTTGTGATCAGAGTAGATAGTGACTGTCACACCGTAAAGATAATGTCGTCAGATCTTCAAAGCGAAGACTACTGCACCTAACTCAAGGTTGTGTGTGGGGTAATTCACCTCATGCTTTTCAGCTGTCGGGATGCGTAGGCAACTACCATCCCGTGCTGCATAAGCACACAGCCTAGACCGGTTCCAGAGGCATCGCAATATACCTCGAACCCATCGGTGCCCTTAGGGATAGTAAGAACGGGCGCCGATGTCAGGAGATCCTTCAGCGTCTGAAAGGACTGCTTACACTCTGCAGACCATAAGAACTGGGACTCCTTCTTGATTAGATTTGTCATTGGTTTAGCCTCCTTGGAGAAGTCCTTCACGAACCTTCGATAATAAGCACTAAACAGTAGTTTCAGATTAAGAATCATCCTGAGACCAAGGGCAGATGGAAAGAACAATTTAGACACTTGAGAAAACACTAAGAATACAAACACTAGATCTCCAGGAAGACTGGATAGACGAGCTACAACTCATCAAGGTCGTATATATATAAAGATAACACGTGACCATTGAGGGACCTTTAGTGCTAAACCATAAGCACGCAGGAGGAAGATATACAATACTATAAAAAGGATAAGCGAGGCAGTTAAGCCTAAGACTATCAGAGTTGTGCAGCGGAAGCTATCAGATCAGTACCTTTGAGGTTTGACCAAACTAAGTTAAGAGTATGGTATAAGTACTGTTAAGAATCCTCGATGCAGAGACTAAGTCATTAGCATAGTTATGACCCTCTGATCGAATCGTAAGTGAGATAGATGACATCGAAGCTAGAATGCTTGGTGAAAATTAGACATCTTGAACTTATGTTCAAGGATGATATAATGTTGATTACGTGGGCTTAATCCATTTTAAGTGGGGTAGAGCGAAAACCGCTTAGCTATGTTTGTGTACTGAGTACATAAACTACGGTGTGCAGCACAAAAGAATTTGAGAATTTGTTTTACATAAACATTTTGAGATAAATTATGGTTATTGCGCACAGAAGATGTGAATACCATACATATTAAGTACCTATCTTGTTAACTCCGGTGTGAGTACAAGTTTAGAGAATTAAGGAAGAGGATTAAGGAGACTTAAGGAATATGGAATATATGAGGTATGAGTCGATATGAGACTATGTGTGAGATAAGAATAAGATAACACTATGGGATACTGTTTGATATGAATATGAGGAAGAAGATAGTAATGCTATGAGATATAAGATGGTGAGAATTGGTACGAGACAGTTATAGAGCTTAGTAGGAATTTAAGTCTTGAGGTAATTACTAAGAGATGAATCGGGAATGTTTGATGGATTGAGTCCACACTTTGGAGATGTATTGATTATGATTAGAAGAACTAAACAGATAGAAAATTGGACATGAGTGAATTATTTGGATGTTTGAAAATGACGTGGGAGGTGGAACTTGATTTTCTAGGGATCAAGGGAAACCGAACACAAATTGGGGTGGAAGGATAGTTCTACACTGATGGTGATCACATCAAGGTTGGATGATTCCTGAAACTCCCTACCAGTGGTCACAATTAAATCACGCTAAGGATAGAGGCATTAGGATAAAATGAAATTGGAGTTGATTGTATTTTTATTTAGAGGAATTACTCCTCACATGACCTCGTAAAAAGGATTACCTTTTACTGAGTCTCGCCCATGAAGTCGAGGACGCACGAGCCTTTGTCTTCGGATCAGTGACATGGGGAGAGCAGAGTTGTTTTGTATTCTGGCCCATGGTGACGAGGACGAACGAGCCATTGTCTACGGACCGGTGACATGGGAGAATACGTTGGAAATTATGTGAATGTTTTAATCATCAAAAGGAACAAAGGGAATTTTGAGTGCTATACATGCTTAAGCGTGTTGTGTGATATTTAAGTATAAGCATATGGTGGATCTAATGATTCAATGAGTTTAAGTATGCATAAGTATGATCTATTTGATCTATGGAATGAGGTAAGACATGTATTCTAATAAGATAAGATGCATGAGAACTTTGGGGACAAAGTTCTTTTAAGGGGGGTAGATTGAAATACCCCAAACCTAAGTATGCTAAGTAAACATCAAATTATGATGTAGTTAGGCTAAAATATGCCTTATAAAGATTGGTAGACAATTTAAACCAAGGAAAACACAAGAAAATGCCCTAAGGGCAATTTAGGCAAAAATGTGCTTTAAGCTTGGAGTGACTTTAATTAGCACCCAAATATTATAAGACTTTAGTAACATGCTAATGGATATGTTAAATCAATTACCAAAGAAAACCAAGCTCAAAAACAAGCTTAAACACAAAATGTGCTTTAAGACTCCTTAAAGCACCTTTTTGGGAAATTGTCTTAGATTTGGGTTTTGAGTGGCTAAATGCCCATGATTACACCTTAATCAACATGTGTACTAATTAGTATCACATTAGGAAGTCTAAATCAATGGGAAACCAAAAATTTCACAAATTTGTGCACTGATTTGTGAATAGTGCCAAATAGTACCTAGTTTAAGCCTTTAGTCAACATAAGTCAATAAATTGGTCAAAAATGACCAAAAGTATCTTATTATTAAAGGGGGGAATGGTTTTTGAAGTGGTGACTGACCACATGTGCTAGTAAGTAAGGAAAGAGGTGGGAAACTGAGTAAATTCACTATTTGCTTTAAAATGACAAATATCTTATATTAGTCTTCTCTCTCTCCTCTCTTCTTCATTTCACACCTTCACCAACGTTTTATTCCTCCCCTCTCTGCTCCAAAACCGTTCTTTATCCAGCCATGGCACCTCCATCTTCATTTGCTCACCAAATACTCATTTTAGCTCCAAATCAAAAAGTGAGCATAAATTACTCTTAGTTAGAGCAAGCTCTTTCATTCTATCTTTTCAAATCTTCAAAAGCTCAATTTTGGTGCCATGGAGAAACTCCATTGAAAGGGGAAAATCAAGTTTGAAGAGCTCATTTGGTTCTACATTCATTCAAGGTAAGGAAAGTGAAAGAAAAATCAACTTTCCTCCATTTTTCATATATGGCCAAAAATTTGCCTCTTAAGATGGCTTGTTTTACTCTTGTTCTAGCTTGATTATATTCTCCAAACACTTGAGGAGGTCTTGCTTTGCTTCATTATGAAAGCCATTCCAAAATTCAAAGGTAAACACACACTTTTAAGCTTTAAAACACATTTTTAACCTAGGTTTTCATTCCTTAAGGTTAGTGTATTGTTTAGCACTCATGTGAGTCATTGAATATTTATTAGAACATTGGCAAAGGAAAATTAATGGGTGGCCGAGATTCATTCAAGAGGAAGGTCTAAGGAGGAAGTTAAGATAAGCTTGCAAAAACAAGGTAAAATGCTTACCTAATGGTGGTTTAAGTCTTAAGGGATGGTATTTAGATAAGTACTAATGTAGCTTAAAGCTTACATTATGTTATGGGTTATATAACCTAGGAAAAATAATTTAAACAAGCTTATGAACTTGTGATTAAGGAGCCAATGGGAATGAGTTGGTAAGATAAGTTTAAGGTGGATTTTAAGAGCATTATAACTACTATGAGATTGATGGGTGTAATTGCAGGTTGGAAGCTATTACATGTGGGAAATTCAGTGTTTAAATTTATGTCATTTAAGGGCCTAAGAGCCATGTCATTTAAGGGCCTAAGAGCCATGCTATTTAAGAGCCTTAGTGCTATGCAATTAAGATTTATTGCACTATATTGAGTTCATTATGAATGAGTTGATTTGGGTGAGAAAATATGATGAGAAAGGACTCGATGAGTGTGAGATGATTGTATGAGAAAAAACATGCATTTGGGCATGATAATATACTAGAGGAGCTATGGCAAAATTTGAGTGGAAATGAGTTAACCAAGTTGTTCTCGAAGTTTAGAATGGCCTAGAGTTGTCTAGGAGGAGTTAGAGGTTAGGAGGGTGTAAATTGTGTGCTAAGATTGTGTACTAAGGGTTAGAGTGTTCATGATTGTATTAAGGGTGAAAAAACTAAATGTTGGGTGTAGTAATATACTAAGAAAGCCATGTCAAAATTTGGAGAGAAAACTAAGTGTTTAAGGTGTTCTAAGGAGATTTAATGACTAAGGATGTTCTAGTGATCACTAAGGGTTATTTTGGTGAAAATGGATAACCATGGAGTTCTTGAGTACTAGGAAGACCTAGGAATGTATAAGAGGGAATAGGGTTATAATGGTGAGTTTTATGCACCAAAACCATGGTTAAGGAAGCTAGGAAACTTGTACAAAGTTTGAAGGTAAAATAAGGTATAATGACTTATAAGGATGTAAGCATGTGCTAGATTATATATGGCTTTGAGAAGTTTGAGTAAAACAAATGGGTGTGCAAAATGATGCTTGAGGAGTAGTTAAGATGGTGGTGAAGAAACATAATGATTAGTTGAGGTCTTAGGCAAAGTCACAAGAGGGAAGTGTAAGGAATCAAGTGTTAAGTGTAAGAATTTTGTAAGAAATTGAGTGTCAAGTTTGGTGATTTTTGAGGAAGGTTTAGTGCATGTTTTAAGGTGTTTAAACATGTGGAAAGATTGTGGAATGAGTGGGAAAATATTGGGGTGAATTTGGAGTTCAAAATGAGGAGAAAAGCACTTTAGAAAATAGGTTCTGTTGTGGACCGCCCCTAGGGACCGCCCCTGTGGGGAGGTCCAGGCAAATTGTGCAGGAAATTAGCGTCTGGTTGGGACCGCCCCTGGGACCGCCCCAGAGGGGCGGTCCAGTGCAGAGAAAAAGAAAAAAAAATTGTTTTGGCTTCTAATGATGGGGGATTGAATGGTAATGGTTTTAGATGATGTTTAGGCCTTGTTTGGTGACATGTAAAGGCCTTAAGAGGTGTAAACAAGTATGAGGTGTAATGAGAAGTGATTAACTTATATTAAGTTTAAATTACAATGACTTAGTGGTCCAACATTAAGGAGTGATGATGATTAGAAAGATAAGCATATAATGACTTAAGAGATTAGGGTAAGTAAATGATTTTAAGTGTTCAAGATTAAGTTTATAGGAATTTAAGAGGCGCTAAATGGGGATTGATATGTAATAATAATATAACGTTGTTTAAGACATGTTTGGTCAGTAACAATGATAATTGAGTGGGTGAATAAGTATAAGGTATTAGGAGAAGTGATTCACTTAAGATTAAGTTTATAAGAACTTAAGTGGTGTTAGATGGGGATCATTAGTGACCAAGTGAGTTAAGTAAGTTAGCTTTATTGGAAAAGTAATTAACAACCTAAAATTGAATGGATGTTTTAGGGTTTGAGTATTTGGACTCAAGAGGAGAGTAAGCAACTGAACGACCAACGGTGAATGGTACGGTTCTTCTTGTGACCTGCTTGCTAACGAGGTGTCCCTCGGCTTGTGTGCTATTTGTTTTTATGTGCTCAGTAAACAAGATAAAGCATGCAACCGGAACATTATGTTTATTGTATTGTTGTGTGATGTTTGAAAACTAACACAACTTACCGTGAGAACCTACTAACTAACGTTTAGTAAGGAATTGTGAGACTAAGGAACACTCCATAATATTAGTTTGTTAAAAACCGAAAGAGGTTTAACCACAAACATTGTCTTAAGACTTCTACTAACTGGTACTTGGGGGGAGTGAGGAACCCGGGACTGACTCCGGTCATGCATGCTAAGGAAAGGGGGTCGGTATCTAAAGCAGATCCGACTTCCGATTAATCTTCGGACTTGTAGCCTAGGGTCGGTTGACCGGCTCAGCTACGTTGGACATCCAGTCCAAGGTAGGAGGCATTAAGATGGCGTGGGGGGATCTAGCCTACATCCCCAACAATTTAAGAATGTTGTTTATTGCCGGTAAGTGTCCTGTTGCTGGCTAGGGTTAACCAAGCCCTACGAAATAAACAACGAACTAAGGGTTAATGTAACACCCCTACTAATTCGGCTCCTAATTATCCTATAAATGTCGCATAATAAATAAATCGCAGCGGTAAATAACAGACTGTCGCTCTAATGGTGTCACTGTTATCACTCACCCATACGGGTGATAACGAATTACCTGATAATCTACTTGCGAAACGTATTCCCGCAGTGACCACAAGCGATAGATAGTAGTACTTAAAACAATCTAAAACCAACCAACAACAACAAATTATTACAGACCGTGAGCATCTAATCAAAATACACCTCGGTTACACAACCCGAGTCCAAAACCACATTAGTATCACACCGT
Source organism: Limonium bicolor (assembly GCA_023374045.1). Taxonomy (NCBI): domain Eukaryota; kingdom Viridiplantae; phylum Streptophyta; class Magnoliopsida; order Caryophyllales; family Plumbaginaceae; genus Limonium; species Limonium bicolor. The sequence goes on from CM041776.1 coordinate 55,617,385, forward strand.
ACCAAATCTAACCAACAGTAATACAATAGTCGCGCCCCGCGTCGACCCACCAGCTAGTCTCCTGCAATAATAATGGTTTGTGGTATGGAATCAGCCCCTGCTGAGTATGTCATCACATGCCCCATCATGCCCCCTCAAACCCCTTAATTAATTGGTCAAGAGCATGGGATTCGTTTCATGCAATACCGTTTTAATATTTAAACTGTAAAACAATTAACAGTAATATCCATACAATAACACAACCATCAACACACATAATGTACCACAAGTATAACCAATGAACAACAAAGCGAAACAACGAGAATAATAAACAAGTATTAATTCTCGTCCATGGTGTAGAAACCAATATTGTTCGCCACTGTATAAGTCTCAGCTGCATTAATTGTTCAGTTATACCTAGTGACAATGTCTCGTTAAAAACGACATGTCTCTAATTACCCATAAATTATGGCGGGTCACCCACGGCAGTAGCCACTCCAACGGTAGAGTCTCCGACCAACGAGCCATTCTAGCTCACGGGAAATTTTCTTGATACTTACAGACCCGTACGCGGACATCCTGGTATCGTTTTTGTGATCACAGCACGCACCAAGAGCCACATCCTCCTGGCTTTACTATCTTTCATTAATTAATTATACCATCGCATCGCATTACCAAATTTTCTAACACAGCAGACTAAGGTCATTAGTCCAATCCGGAGTCTGTAAACTCGGGATCCAGTGTTAGATACGAGAGCGGCGTTTAGAAAGGCCAATGCTCCGTATAAAAATCTCGGATAATATGTATATCATATTATCTTAGTGCTACAACGTTTTTCTGACGATCCTTATATTTCATATAAGATAGCACTATAGCCGCTAGTTTGTTTTTTATATATAGGTTCATATATATGAACCAATACTGTTAACTCAACAACAGTAATTAATAAGCAGCTATAAATATACAATTCGTGCATATTAATTAACACATTCAGACAAACAATCTTATCACAGATCACACAGAAGTCTAAACTGAGGAAGTCCTCAGAGACAATCAGAGACACATAACAACATACCGTTCACCCTGATTGTATTACGGTGGAGTATGAATCAGCAAGATCCTATGCTCCGTGTGTCGTCCCTAACAATCTAAACAATACATAATGCTACTGATTAGCATCCCGTATAACAACACAACTCTACGGTACCCCATACCGTCACTAATACCTCCCGGTTAATCCCCCGTTATTAACTGTCAACGTTTGTCGGGTTTTTGGCTTAACTCGAGATTTGGAAAAACGTTATATTACATTCGTAGTCTTGCTTCGTATATTAATATACTTGTTGAACTTGTTATCGCATGTAACTTAATATACCCTTGTATATCATAGTTTGTTTCTATATGGCATTTATAATTCTTTATCATATTATACATTTCACCTTAGTATTTTTTTTCTAAGGTTTGTCTCTTTTTTTTTAAGTTCAACGTGGTATAATTCATATGTACAAGTACTTTGAGTTATTTAAATCCTTATTATCCCATGTATACTCTTAACATTAGAATTTTCATATCTACTGTTTATAATTCTTTTCTCCTCCTCTATTATCATTTTAATTATGATGATTTATAGTTATTGAACCATATTACATTTTCTACACCATAACATGTATTTATTTATATACATGCATTATGGAACTATTTATTATATGGTAAGTCTTATAATATATATTCATTCCTTTTAATAAATACCTCTTATATTATAAATGTTATAACACTTATAACATTAAAACTATATTATAAATTTCATTTAAAAATGCTAATATTTCCGAACAGCACCTATGTTCTTATATATTTACAAAATCCACCACATAATTAATATAATGTTACATTATAGTTATATAACATATATTATGACTTTTAAGTAATTAAAAACAATTATAACCTATAGTTATATTTTGTTTATAAAATACCAAACAACCCCTTATATTCTCGGCTTTTACTAAAAACCACTAAACTTCTATAAATCACAATTCAATCCCAATTTATAATACATAGTTTTCTAATTCCATTAAAACTATTATTATACATATATCTTTATAAAACCTTATATATAACTCCAAAAATACCAAACTATACCAAAAGGTTATAAATATTATTCCTAACCTTATACTTCCTCTAAATTTCGGTTTCTACACATATGTTACCCATTTGTAACAATGTTATAAAATACCATATATTATACTTATACAATTCATATAAACCCCAAATTTAACCAAATAAACTTCTAAAAATTCCTAATAACTTAAGGATTATTCTAAATTCTATTTAGTACCCCTAAGTCTCGGAAATTACATTATAACCCCATCTTTTATAAATCTTTTACAATTTAATTCTTATCTTAATATAAGGTAGTATTTTAATTTCTCAAATTCTCCAAACTTGGTCAAAGTCTCCTATATAGTCAACTTTGACTTCTAATACCAAATGGAGACCAAATTTTTGGTAATCACCAATAATACCATATACTTTTATATTTTTACAATTTTGACACAAAACATTATAAAAGGTTATAATTTTTATTAAAATCATTTAAAAACCCTAAATTCCTCTAAATTAAGCCCACGGCTTTGTATTTTACCAATAATTACGGTTTAGCCCCAAACTTAATTATATGAGCATAAATCTAACTAAATAAGCTTATAAACTTAAATTAAAATGGCCTAATGACATGGCCTTATTACAACCTTGAACTTGCAAAATAAATTACACTTTAAATGTCTCAAAATATAGCATATACTCACGGCCTCGCTTTAATTTAATTATTTTTCCACATAATGTCATAATTTGACCATTATGTTAATTAAATCTCTTAAATGACTAGCTTAATTTATCTTAGTCATTTTTTCCATTTCTAGGTTAATATAACCCATATTTTTAAGTTCCCTCTCGGCAATATTAATATATATGCTTATAAATTATAAAATCATAAGTTTTAAGGTGTTTATACCTTGATTTCTCCTTGTATGAACTCGGCCACTTGATGGAAAATTCACCACATCATTTAGACATGTTTAATACACCAAAATAAGATATGGTTATACTCCAAGCTTGAGCTTAACCATAAGGAACAATTAATGTAAGATTTAAGGCAAAAATCACCTTAAAAATGCAAGGGAAGTTCCAATGATTTTCGGCCTGAATAAAACACACCACAAGGTGTTAAATTCATCATATAGACATAGGAAATAGCTAGACAACAACAAGCTGCTATGGTAATTGGTTTTACCTTGGCAAAATGCCTTAAAAGAGGGTATTTCCTTTGGATCTCGGCCACCCTTACTCCAAATGGATAACCAACTGAATGAACATTTTATGAAGATTACGAGTGTATAAACTCATAAAAATCAAAGGAAGAAAATCGTTGGAAGACTAGAGAAGCTTAAGGTATGTTTTTACCTTAAAATGCAAATTTGAGCAACCTTGGCCCCTAGACTTGCTTCAGCCGAGTTTGGATGTTGTTCTAACCTTAGAACACTGAGAATGAGGCATAGGAATTGATGAGCCACGAAATCTAAGGGTAGGTAGTGAAGAGTTGAAGAAAAAGAGCTAAAAATGACCTTAAAACCTTACCTTAAGAGCTTAGGAGTTAGATCTGCCTTCCATGCTCAAGAAAAAGGCTTGGGAGGTTCTAGGAAGGGAGGGAGCTCGGCTGGGATGGCTGGAATCGGACAAGGAGGAAGGGAATGATTGGAAATGAGCTTAAATTATTGAAAAGGTAAGTTTACTATTGTAAATTGGTATTAGGTAGCTAATTGTCAATCAATGTTTTGTGAGCTGTCTTCCCACCTCCTTGCATGCCGACAGCCATGAGGTCAAATGGGTCATTAATTGACCATTGACCAAACTTGGTCAATTTGACTCAAACGGGCCCCCTTGTGGGGTTTATTAATATTTTATTAAATTTGTAAAAATTTGTAAATTTCTAGAATTAAAATCCTAATATGATATAATGTGATATATTATCATATTTAAAGGTAATTATAACCTTTAAGCCCATTAAAAACCAATTTAGAAGGCAATTACACAAAAACATGCTTTAAGGTGTTTTAGTGCACCTTTTTGTCTCACAGGGTGTTTCTGAGCTTAGTTTTCTTTGAGAACGGCTTTGTTGTGTTCCTTACTTCATTATAATACTTAGGAATCGACTTTGGATCCTATTTGAGGTCATACAATCTTTATGGCGCTTTAAAGCACATTTTTGGCTTTACCGATCTTAAGGCGTGTTTTGCCTTGTTGAGATCTCTTAGATTGTTCCCCAATACTATTTAGATGTTTATTAACCATCTTAGATCATTAATAGATCATTTAATTTATATTTTAAAGGTTAGGGGTATTTCAGTCTACCCCCCTTAAAAAGGCTTCGTCCCGAAGTCCTTAATCCTCTACAGTTCACCTAAGGAATCAAGTTCCACTAAGTAACCAAACAGTCCATTGCTAGGGATTAATTCCCACTAGGTTCAGACCTAGTCTATACATACAACATATCAAATAACCAAACTCATGGTATAAACTCATTCACATCACAACACTAAACAAGGTGCACATCCAACTCATCAACCAAAATATTCAACCAGGTGCACTAAGGCACATACATAAAATGTATCAACATCCAATCATCCAAATAACATGTATGACGCAGCATACCAACAAAAAAAACACACCACAAAAACAAGACCCAATGCACAACATGTGCGCAAGCCAAGTGGTGTCTACCCCCCTTAAAAAGGGTTTGACCACGAACCCGTACAAGTATCACAGCTACTACTCGAAGAGTGCTGGGTACTTCACTCTCATGGAGTCCTCTAACTCCCATGTAGCCTCCTCCACCTCATGGTTCGACCACAGAACCTTGACCATGCTAACGGTCTTGTTCCTAGTCTACCTCGTCTTCATATCAAGAATGCGGAGTGGTACTTCCTCATATCGTAGAGCGGGGTCCAACTCTAAAGTCTCTGGCTGTAAAACGTGTGATGGATGGGGCACATACCTCTTCAACTGTGAAACGTGAAAGACGTCGTGCACCCTCCCGAGCTCTGCTGGTAAATCCAGTCTGTAGGCTAACGGGCCCACTCGCTCCCTAATCGCATAAGGTCCAACATACTTCGGGCTCAACTTGCCCTTCTGCCCGAACCGGAATATCCCCTTCATGGGTGACACTCTAAGGAATACCATATCGTCGGTAGTGAACTCAATGTCCCTCCTCCTGGTGTCTGCATATGATTTCTGCCGGTCCTGAGCTGCCCTCATGTTCTTGCGAATCTGTAGGACATCCTCCTTAATCTGCTCTAGATATTCTGGTCCTAGGAGCGTAGTCTTGCTGGCCTTATCCCAGCATAAAGAGTCCTACACAGTCTACCATAAAGTGCCTGGAACGGTGGCATTTGTATCGAGGAGTGGTAGCTGTTGTTGTAGGCGAACTCTATCAAATGTAGACGCTCTAACCAGCTCCCCTGAAAATCTAAGGCACATGCTCTCAGCATGTCCTCCAGTGTCTGGATGGTCCTCTCACTCTGATCGTCGGTCTGTGGATGGAACGCCGTACTAAGCTTCAACTTCGTACCCAAGGCTTCCTGAACCTGTCCCCAGAATTTGGACAAAAATCGAGGGTCCCTATCAGAAACAATAGTCTTTGGCACACCATGGTGCCGGATCACCTCCTTCTGGAACAGGTCCGCTAACTTTGGGACCTTCCAGGTATCCTTCACAAACTTCACCACCTTCGTCAGACAGTCCACAATGACCCAAATCGTGTTCAGTCCTCTCTTAGTCGGTGGGAGACTGACGACGAAATCCATCGAGATGTCCTCGAATTTCCAGCAAGGAATAGGCATAGACTGCACTAAACCTCCGGGTCTCCTATGCTCAAACTTAACCTTCTGACAGGTCAAGCATCTAGCCACGTACTCAGCTACATCCTTCTTCATCCCGCTCCACCAGAAATGAACCTTCAAATCCTTATACATCTTCGAAGAACCGGGGTGGACGGATAAGGACGAGCAATGAGCCTCCTGGACTATCTTCTCCTTCAGATCAGGAGAGGACTCCGAAATACATAATCGGCCATTCAGTCGTAACATGCCATCATTACATAGTTCGAAATCATACTTCTGTCTCTCAAAACAACCCTCTGACATTTTCTGTTTGATGCTCTCCATATACTGATCACTCTCCTGTGCAGCTCGTATCTCATCAATCATACTGTTGTTCGCTAATAGTGTAAACAATAAATGAGCTCTACGGCTCAGGGCGTCGGCAACTACGTTTGCTTTGCCCTCTTTGTACCTCAGGTCTATGTCGTAGTCCTTCAAGAACTCGACCCATCTTCTCTGCCGCGTGTTCAGCTCCTTCTGAGAGAAGAGATGCTGTAGACTCTTGTGATCAGAGTAGATAGTGACTGTCACACCGTAAAGATAATGTCGCCAGATCTTCAAAGCGAAGACTACTGCACCTAACTCAAGGTTGTGTGTGGGGTAATTCACCTCATGCTTCTTCAGCTGTCGGGATGCGTAGGCAACTACCATCCCGTGCTGCATAAGCACACAGCCTAGACCGGTTCCAGAGGCATCGCAATATACCTCGAACCCATCGGTGCCCTTAGGGATAGTAAGAACGGGCGCCGATGTCAGGAGATCCTTCAGCGTCTGAAAGGACTGCTTACACTCTGCAGACCATAAGAACTGGGACTCCTTCTTGATTAGATTTGTCATTGGTTTAGCCTCCTTGGAGAAGTCCTTCACGAACCTTCGATGATAAGCACTAAACAGTAGTTTCAGATTAAGAATCATCCTGAGACCAAAGGTCAGATGGAAAGAACAATTTAGACACTTGAGAAAACACTAAGAATACAAACACTAGATCTCCAGGAAGACTGGATAGATGAGCTACAACTCATCAAGGTCGTATATATAAAGATAACACGTGACCATTGAGGGACCTTTAGTGCTAAACCATAAGCACGCAGGAGGAAGATATACAATACTATAAAAAGGATAAGCGAGGCAGTTAAGCCTAAGACTATCAGAGTTGTGCAGCGGAAGCTATCAGATCAGTACCTTTGAGGTTTGACCAAACTAAGTTAAGAGTATGGTATAAGTGCTGTTAAGAATCCTCGATGCAGAGACTAAGTCATTAGCATAGTTATGACCCTCTGATCGAATCGTAAGTGAGATAGATGACATCGAAGCTAGAATGCTTGGTGAAAATTAGACATCTTGAACTTATGTTCAATGATGATATAATGTTGATTACGTGGGCTTAATCCATTTTAAGTGGGGTAGAGCGAAAACCGCTTAGCTATGTTTGTGTACTGAGTACATAAACTACGGTGTGCATAGCACAAAAGAATTTGAGAATTTGTTTTACATAAACATTTTGAGATAAATTATGGTTATTGCGCACAGAAGATGTGAATACCATACATATTAAGTACCTATCTTGTTAACTCCGGTGTGAGTACAAGTTTAGAGAATTAAGGAAGAGGATTAAGGAGACTTAAGGAATATGGAATATATGAGGTATGAGTCGATATGAGACTATGTGTGAGATAAGAATAAGATAACACTATGGGATACTGTTTGATATGAATATGAGGAAGAAGATAGTAATGCTATGAGATATAAGATGGTGAGAATTGGTACGAGACAGTTATAGAGCTTAGTAGGAATTTAAGTCTTGAGGTAATTACTAAGAGATGAATCGGGAATGTTTGATGGATTGAGTCCACACTTTGGAGATGTATTGATTATGATTAGAAGAACTAAAAGATAGAAAATTGGACATGAGTGAATTATTTGGATGTTTGAAAATGACGTGGGAGGTGGAACTTGATTTTCTAGGGATCAAGGGAAACCGAACACAAATTGGGGTGGAAGGATAGTTCTACACTGATGGTGATCACATCAAGGTTGGATGATTCCTGAAACTCCCTACCAGTGGTCACAATTAAATCACGCTAAGGATAGAGGCATTAGGATAAAATGAAATTGGAGTTGATTGTATTTTTATTTAGAGGAATTACTCCTCACATGACCTCGTAAAAAGGATTACCTTTTTACTGAGTCTCGCCCATGAAGTCGAGGACGCATGAGCCTTTGTCTTCGGATCAGTGACATGTGGAGAGCAGAGTTGTTTTGTATTCTGGCCCATGGTGACGAGGACGAACGAGCCATTGTCTACGGACCGGTGACATGGGAGAATACGTTGGAAATTATGTGAATGTTTTAATCATCAAAAGGAACAAAGGGAATTTTGAGTGCTATACATGCTTAAGCGTGTTGTGTGATATTTATGTATAAGCATATGGCGGATCTAATGATTCAATGAGTTTAAGTATGCATAAGTATGATCTATTTGATCTATGGAATGAGGTAAGACATGTATTCTAATAAGATAAGATGCATGAGAACTTTGGGGACAAAGTTCTTTTAAGGGGGGTAGATTGAAATACCCCAAACCTAAGTATGCTAAGTAAACATCAAATTATGATGTAGTAAGGCTAAAATATGCCTTATAAAGATTGGTAGACAATTTAAACCAAGGAAAACACAAGAAAACGCCCTAAGGGCAATTTAGGCAAAAATGTGCTTTAAGCTTGGAGTGACTTTAATTAGCACCCAAATATCATTATAAGACTTTAGTAACATGCTAATGGATATGTTAAATCAATTACCAAAGAAAACCAAGCTCAAAAACAAGCTTAAACACAAAATGTGCTTTAAGACTCCTTAAAGCACCTTTTTGGGAAATTGTCTTAGAAATGGGTTTTGAGTGGCTAAATGCCCATGATTACACCTTAATCAACATGCGTACTAATTAGTATCACATTAGGAAGTCTAAATCAATGGGAAACCAAAAATTTCACAAATTTGTGCACTGATTTGTGAATAGTGCCAAATAGTACCTAGTTTAAGCCTTTAGTCAACATAAGTCAATAAATTGGTCAACAAAGACCAAAAGTATCTTATTATTAAAGGGGGGAACGGTTTTTGAAGTGGTGACTCACCACATGTGCTAGTAAGTAAGGAAAGAGGTGGGAAAGTGAGTAAATTCACTATTTGCTTTAAAATGACAAATATCTTATATTAGCCTTCTCTCTCTCCTCTCTTCTTCATTTCACACCTTCACCAACGTTTTATTCCTCCCCTCTCTGCTCCAAAACCGTTCTTTATCCAGCCATGGCACCTCCATCTTCATTTGCTCACCAAATACTCATTTTAGCTCCAAATCAAAAAGTGAGCATAAATTACTCTTAGTTAGAGCAAGCTCTTTCATTCGATCTTTTCAAATCTTCAAAAGCTCAATTTTGTTTCCATGGAGAAACTCCATTGAAAGGGGAAAATCAAGTTTGAAGAGCTCATTTGGTTCTTCATTCATTCAAGGTAAGGAAAGTGAAAGAAAAATCAACTTTCCTCCATTTTTCATATATGGCCAAAAATTTGCCTCTTAAGATGGCTTGTTTTACTCTTGTTCTAGCTTGATTCTATTCTCCAAACACTTGAGGAGGTCTTGCTTTGCTTCATTATGAAAGCCATTCCAAAATTCAAAGGTAAACACACACTTTTAAGCTTTAAAACACATTTTTAACCTAGGTTTTCATTCCTTAAGGTTAGTGTATTGTTTAGCACTCATGTGAGTCATTGAATATTTATTAGAACATTGGCAAAGGAAATTTAATGGGTGGCCGAGATTCATTCAAGAGGAAGGTCTAAGGAGGAAGTTAAGATAAGCTTGGAAAAACAAGGTAAAATGCTTACCTAATGGTGGTTTAAGTCTTAAGGGATGGTATTTAGATAAGTACTAATGTAGCTTAAAGCTTACATTATGTTATGGGTTATATAACCTAGGAAAAAGAATTTAAACAAGCTTATGAACTTGTGATTAAGGAGCCAATGGGAATGAGTTGGTAAGATAAGTTTAAGGTGGATTTTAAGAGCATTATAACTACTATGAGATTGATGGGTGTAATTGCAGGTTGGAAGCTATTACATGTGGGAAATTCAGTGTTTAAATTTATGTCATTTAAGGGCCTAAGAGCCATGTCATTTAAGGGCCTAAGAGCCATGCTATTTAAGAGCCTTAGTGCTATGCAATTTAAGATTTATTGCACTATATTGAGTTCATTATGAATGAGTTGATTTGGGTGAGAAAATATGATGAGAAAGGACTCGATGAGTGTGAGATGATTGTATGAGAAAAACCATGCATTTGGGCATGATAATATAGTAGAGGAGCTATGGAAAAATTTGAGTGGAAATGTTAACCAAATTGTTCTCGAAGTTTAGAATGGCCTAGAGTTGTCTAGGAGGAGTTAGAGGTTAGGAGGGTGTAAATTGTGTGCTAAGATTGTGTACTAAGGTTAGAGTGTTCATAAATGTATTAAGGGTGAAAAATACTAAATGTTGGGTGTAGTAATATACTAAGAAAACCATGTCAAAATTTGGAGAGAAAACTAAGTGTTTATGGTGTTCTAAGGAGATTTAATGACTAAGGATGTTCTAGTGATCACTAAGGGTTATTTTGGTGAAAATGGATATACCATAGAGTTCTTGAGTACTAGGAAGACCTAGGAATGTATAAGAGGGAATAGGGGTTATAATGGTGAGTTTTATGCACCAAAACCATGGTTAAGGAAGCTAGGAAACTTGTACAAAGTTTGAAGGAAAAATAAGGTATAATGACTTATAAGGATGTAAGCATGTGCTAGATTATATATGGCTTTGAGAAGTTTGAGTAAAGCAAATGGGTGTGCAAAATGATGCTTGAGGAGTAGTTAAGATAGTGGTGAAGAAACATAATGATTAGTTGAGGTCTTAGGCAAAGTCACAAGAGGGAAGTGTAAGGAATCAAGTGTTAAGTGTAAGAATTTTGTAAGAAATTTAGTGTCAAGTTTGGTGATTTTTGAGGAAGGTTTAGTGCATGTTTTAAGGTGTTTAAACATGTAGGAAACATGTGGAAAGATTGTGGAATGAGTGGGAAAAGATTGAGGTGAATTTGGAGTTCAAAATGAGGAGAAAAGCACTTTGGAAAATAGGTTCTGCTGTGGACCGCCCCTAGGGACCGCCCCTGTGGGGAGGTCCAGGCAAATTGTGCAGGAAATTAGCGTCTGGTTGGGACCGCCCCTGCGGACCGCCCCAGAGGGGCGGTCCAGTGCAGAGAAAAATAAAAAAAAATTGTTTTGGCTTCTAATGATGGGGGATTGAATGGTAATGGTTTTAGATGATGTTTAGGCCTTGTTTGGTGACATGTAAAGGCCTTAAGAGGTGTAAACAAGTATGAGGTGTAATGAGAAGTGATTAACTTATATGATTAAGTTTAAATTACAATGACTTAGTGGTCCAACATTAGGGAGTGATGATGATTAGAAAGATAAGCGTATAATGACTTAAGAGATTAGGGTAAGTAAATGATTTTAAGTGTTCAAGATTAAGTTTATGGGAATTTAAGAGGCGCTAAATGGGGATTGATATGTAATAATAATATAAGGTTGTTTAAGACATGTTTGGTGAGTAACAATGATAATTAAGTGGGTGAATAAGTATAAGGTATTAGGAGAAGTGATTCACTTAAGATTAAGTTTATAAGAACTTAAGTGGTGTTAGATGGGGATCATTAGTGACCAAGTGAGTTAAGTAAGTTAGCTTTATTGGAAAAGTAATTAACAACCTAAAATTGAATGGATGTTTTAGGGTTTGAGTATTTGGACTCAAGAGGAGAGTAAGCAACCGAACGACCAACGGTGAATGGTACGGTTCTTCTTGTGACCTGCTTGCTAACGAGGTGTCCCTCGGCTTGTGTGCTATTTGTTTTTGTGTGCTCACTAAACAAGATAAAGCATGCAACCGGAACATTATTTTATTGTATTGTTGTGTGATGTTTGAAAACTAACACAACTTACCGTGAGAACCTACTAACTAACGTTTAGTAAGGAAATGTGTGAGACTAAGGAACACTCCATAATATTAGTTTGTTAAAAACCGAAAGAGGTTTAACCAACAAACATTGTCTTAAGACTTCTACTAACTGGTACTTGGGGGGAGTGAGGAACCCGGGACTGACTGCGGTCGTGCAAACTAAGGAAAGGGGGTCGGTATCTAAAGCAGATCCGACTTCCGCTTAATCTTCGGACTTGTAGCCTAGGGTCGGTTGACCGGCTCAGCTACGTTGGACATCCAGTCCAAGGTAGGAGGCATTAAGATGGCGTGGGGGGATCTAGCCTACATCCCCAACAATTTAAGATGTTGTTTATTGCCGGTAAGTGTCCTGCTGCAGGCTAGGGTTAACCAAGCCCTACGAAAATAAACAACGAACTAAGGGTTAATGTAACACCCCTACTAATTCGGCTCCTAATTATCCTATAAATGTCGCACATAATAAATAAATCGCAGCGGTAAATAACAGACTGTCGCTCTAATGGTGTCACTGTTATCACTCGCCCATACGGGTGATAACGAATTACCTGATAATCAACTTGCGAAACGAATTCCCGCAGTGACCACAAGAGATAGATAGTAGTACTTAAAACAATCTAAAACCAACCAACAACAACAAATTATTACAGACCGTGAGCATCTAATCAAATTACACCTCGGTTACACAACCCGAGTCCAAAACCACATTAGTATCACACCGTACCAAATCTAACCAATAGTAATACAATAGTCGCGCCCCGCGTCGACCCACCAGCTAGTCTCCTGCAATAAAAATGGTTTGTGGTATGGAATCAGGCCCTGCTGAGTATGTCATCACATGTCCCGTCATGCCCCCTCAAACCCCTCAATTAATTGGTCGAGAGCATGGGATTCGTTTCATGCAATACCGTTTTAATATTTAAACTGTAAAACAATTAATAGTAATATCCATACAATAACACAACCATCAACACACATAATGTACCACAAGTATAACCAATGAACAACAAAGCGAAACAACGAGAATAATAAACAAGTATTAATTCTCGTCCATGGTGTAGAAACCAATATTGTTCACCACTGTATAAGTCTCAGCTGCATTAATTGTTCAGCTATACCTAGTGACAATGTCTCGTTAAAAACGACATGTCTCTAATTACCCATAAATTATGGCGGGTCACCCACGGCAGTAGCCACTCCAACGGTAGAGTCTCCGACCAACGAGCCATTCTAGCCCACGGGAATTTTTCTTGATACTTACAGACCCGTACGCGGACATCCTGGTATCGTTTTTGTGATCACAGCACGCACCAAGAGCCACATCCTCCTGGCTTTACTATCTTTCATTAATTAATTATACCATCGCATCGCATTACCAAATTTTCTAACACAGCAGACTAAGGGCATTAGTCCAATCCGGAGTCTGTAAACTCGGGATCCAGTGTTAGATTCGAGAGCGGCGTTTAGAAAGGCCAATGCTCCGTATAAAAATCTCGGATAATATGCATATCATATTATCTTAGTGCTACAACGTTTTTCTGACGATCCTTATATTTCATATAAGATAGCACTATAGCCGCTAGTTTGTTTTATATATATAGGTTCATATATACGAACCAATACTGTTAACTCAACAACAGTAATTAATAAGCAGCTATAAATATACAATTCGTGCATATTAATTAACACATTCAGACAAACAATCTTATCACAGATCACACAGAAGTCTGAACTGAGGAAGTCCTCAGAGACAATCAGAGACACATAACAACATACCGTTCACCCTGATTGTATTAAGGTGGAGTATGAATCAGCAAGATCCTATGCTCCGTGTGTCGTCCCTAACAATCTAAACAATACATAATGCTACTGATTAGCATCCCGTATAACTGCACAACTCTACGGTACCCCGTACCGTCACTAATACCTCCCGGTTAATCCCCCGTTATTAACTGTCAACGTTTGTCGGGTTTTCGGCTTAACTCGAGATTTGGAAAAACGTTATATTACATGCGTAGTCTTACTTCGTATATTAATATACTTAATGTTGATCTTGTTATCGCATGTAACTTAATATACCCTTGTATATCATATAGTTTGTTTCTATATGGCATGTATAATTCTTTATCATGTATTATACATTTCACCTTAGTATTTATTTTTCTAAGGTTTGTCTCTTTTTTTTTTAAGTTCAACGTGGTATAATTCATATGTACAAGTACTTTGAGTTCTTTAAATCCTTATTATCCCATGTATACTCTTAACATTAGAATTTCCATATCTAATGTTTATAATTCTTTTCTCCTCTTCTATTATCATTTTAATTATGATGATTTATAGTTATTGAACCATATTACATTTTCTACACCATAACATTATTATTTATATACATGCATTATGGAACTATTTATTATATGGTAAGTCTTATAATATATATTCATTCCTTTTAATAAATACCTCTTATATTATAAATGTTATAACTCTTATAACATTAAAACCATATTATAAATTTAATTTAAAAATGCTAATATTTCCGAACAGCACCTATGTTCTTATATATTTAAAAAATCCACCACATAATTAATATAATGTTACATTATAGTTATATAAACATATATTATGACTTTTAAGTCATTAAAAAACAATTATAACCTATAGTTATATTTTGTTTATAAAATACCAAACAGCCCCTTATATTCTCGGCTTTTACTATAAACCACTAAACTTCTATAAATCACAATTCAATCCCAATTTATAATACAAAGTTTTCTAATTCCATTAAAACTATATATTATACATATCTTTATAAAACCTTATATATAACTCCAAAATTACCAAACTATACCAAAAGGTTATAAATATTATTCCTAACCTTATACTTCCTCTAAATTTCGGTTTCTACACATATGTTACTCATTTGTAACAATGTTATAAAATATCATATATTATATTATATAATTCATATAAGCCCCAAATTTAACCAAATAAACTTCTAAAAATTCCTAATAACTTAAGGATTATTTAAAATTCTATTTAGTACCCCTAAGTCTCGGAAATTACATTATAACCCCATCTTTTATAAATCTTTTACAATTTAATACTTATCTTAATATAAGGTAGTATTTTAATATCTAAAATTCTCCAAACTTGGTCAAAGTCTCCTATATAGTCAACTTTGACTTCTAATACCAAATGGAGACCAAATTTTCGGTAATCACCAATAATACCCTATACTTTTCTATTTTTACAATTTTGACACAAAACATTATAAAAGGTTATAATTTTTATCAAATTCATTTAAAAACCCTAAATTCCTCTAAATTAAGCACACGACTTTGTATTTTACCAATAATTACGGTTTGGCCCCAAACTTAATTATATGAGCATAAATCTAACTAAATAAGCTTATAAACTTAAATTAAAATGGCCTAATAACATGGCCTTATTACAACCTTGAACTTGCAAAATAAATTACACTTTAAATGTCTCAAAATATAGCATATACTCATGGCCTCACTAATTTAATTATTTTTCCACATAATCTCATAATTTGACCATTATGTTAATTAAATCTTTTAAATGACTAGCTTAATTTATCTTAGTCATTTTTTCCATTTCTAGGTTAATATAACCCATATTTTTAAGTTCCCTCTCGGCAATATTAATATATATGCTTATAAATTATAAAATCATAAGTTTTAAGGTGTTTATACCTTGATTTCTCCTTGTATGAACTCGGCCACTTGAAGGAAAATTCACCACATCATTTAGACATGTTTAATACACCAAAATAAGATATGGTTATACTCCAAGCTTGAGCTTAACCATAAGGAACAATTAATGTAAGATTTAAGGCAAAAATCACCTTAAAAATGCAAGGGAAGTTCCAATGATTTTCGGCCTGAATAAAACACACCACAAGGTGTTAAATTCATCATATAGACATAGGAAATAGCTAGACAACAACAAGCTGCTATGGTAATTGGTTTTACCTTGGCAAAATGCCTTAAAAGAGGGCATTTCCTTTGGATATCGGCCACCCTTACTCCAAATGGCTAACCAACTGAATTAACATGTAAATATGAAGATTATGAGTGTATAAACTCATAAAAATCAAAGGAAGAAAATCGTTGGAAGACTAGAGAAGCTTAAGGCATGTTTTTATCTTAAAATGCAAATTTGAGCAACCTTGGCCCCTAGACTTGCATCAGCCGAGTTTGGATGTTTTTCTAACCTTAGAACACTGAGAATGAGCCATCAGAATTGATGAGCCATGAAATCTAAGTGTAGGTAGTGAAGAGATGAAGAAAAAGAGCTAAAAATGACCTTAAAACCTTACCTTAAGAGCTTAGGAGTTAGATCTGCCTTCCATGCTCAAGAACAAGGCTTGAGAGGTTCTAGGAAGGGAGGGAGCTCGGCTGGGATGGCTGGAATCAGACAAGGAGGAAGGGAATGATTGGAAATGAGCTTAAATTATTGAAAAGGTAAGTTTACTATTGTAAATTGGTATTAAGTAGCTAATTGTCAATCAATGTTTTGTGAGCTGTCTTTCCACCTCCTTGCATGCCGAAAGCCATGAGGTCAAATGGGTCATTAATTGACCATTGACCAAACTTGGTCAATTTGACTCAAACGGGCCCCCTTGTGGGGTTTTATTAATATTTTAATATTAAATTTGTAAAAATTTGTAAATTTCTGGAATTAAATTCCTAATATGATATAATGTGATATATTATCATATTTAAAGGTAATTATAACCTTTAAGCCCATTAAAAACCAATTTAGAAGGCAATTACACAAAAACGTGCTTTAAGGTGTTTTAGTGCACCTTTTTGTGTCACAGGGTGTTTCTGAGCTTAGTTTTCTTTGAGAACGGTTTTGTTGTGTTCCTTACTTCATTATAATACTTAGGAATCCACTTTGGATCCTATTTGAGGTCATACAATATTTATGGTGCTTTTAAGCACATTTTTGGCTTTACCGATCTTAAGGCGTGTTTTGCCTTGTTGAGATCTCTTAGATTGTTCCTCAATAATATTTAGATGTTTATTAACCATCTTACATCATTAATAGATCATTTAATTATATTTTAAAGGTTAGGGGTATTTCAGTTAACCAGTAACGGTTGACATATATGAGATAAGGGTCGAGATAAGTAGCAACCATTCCTATTTAAAGGATGGTTTGTATTATAAGACTGAGATAAGCTGCATCCATTCCTTTTTAAAGGATGATTGTTTCTAAGACTAAGATAATACTAAGATTTAGGTAAGATAAGGATGGACTAAGATTAAGAGGAAACATAACCTAAGGTGTTAAATAATTAACCCTCTAATTAAGGGAACGCATTTAAGTCAATCATGGTGTTTGAACTTTGATTGTTCATAATTGGTTTGTTGTTTATTGCACCTTCTATTATGTTGTGCATCTAATCAACCTCCATGCTATCGACAATTAGTCATCGTAGCCACGTTAGCTTGGAGGCCATGAGAGGATCGTACCAGCATTCGTGCTGACCCCCTTTGGGGGCTGTTTCTACTACATAGGTGAACGTTAGGAGGCGGCCGTCACGAGAGTAAGATCGGGTACAAGCGTTACGGGTTTGGTGTGGCCTACGAGTTGTGCATGTACACTCGTATGGAAATTTGAGTTAGTAAAGATGTATAGGATGTGAGGGGGCTGTAAGAAGGATATGTACTTGGTTAAGATTTGTATGTACTAATGTTCGGTATATTCTGTCAATCAGACCGTGGCAAGGTCGTGGAGTGTATTGAATTCCGCTGTGACATTTATATATATGTTGTTAAGTTGCGAAACCAAATTTGGATTGAGATGGGGTGTTACACGATATGTGAGGCATGGGATAGGTTTAAGGAGATGCTTCGCCAGTGCCCACACCATGGCCAAGACATGACCTACATTGCCATGACGTTCTTCCACGGGCTCAACCACATACACAAAGCTGAGGTGAGATCTACTATAGGTGGACATTCTCAATAGATCTGGCACCAACTTAATGGCGGCCATGGAGACTTATATTGATGAGGTGCGCCAGTGGGGATCAGGAGGTAGCAGGTCTATGACAGTTGGGGCAAAGGGTGTGCAGAATTTGGATCCTTGGATGGCACATATGGAGGAGACCCAAGCACAGCAAACTACTCTGGTTAAAAGATTTGATGATTTTATGATTACTCAACAACCAGTGCAGTAGGTGAAGAGGATAGCTACCAGCTCATCAGACCCACTTTGTTTTCAATGTGGGGGCACTCATGCTTTTGAGATTCGCCCACAATTGGAGGAGATGAGACAAGCTGAGGAAGCTCACTTTGTGGGGCAGGGGAATTACCAACCATGAAACAAAAATCAACATCCAAATCTCATGTATGGTAATCCGAATAATGCTTTAAACTCTAACATGCTACAAGGCAATCAACAAGGACCACCTGGGTTCTCTCGTCCTTCTTATAATGTAGCCCGCCCATAAGGCCAGTTTCAACAGGGCCAGAGTTCTTATCAGCCCATTGCACCTCAACAACTGCCAAATCTCCTCTAATGAGAAGATGGACCAACTTCAAGAATTGATTGCATCCATGGCAAGTACTCAGAAGACTCACACTGAGACTTACAATAATATCAATCAATCCTTGCTGGCTGGTCAGAAAAACTTGGAGAACTCGGTTCAAAGTATGCAGCAACAGATGAATCAGATGAACCAGATACTGCTTAATCAGCAACAACAACGACAACCTGGAACATTTCCTTCCTAACCTCATCCAAACCCGAAGGAATCAGCTAATGTAACACCCCTACTCTATTCGGCTCCTAATCATCTTACTTAACAATATAATCGCAGCGGTAATCCCAACAATTGACTACTGGTGTCACCATTCTTGCTCGCCCATACGAGTAATAACGTGCTTCCTGATAAGCTCTTGAATACGAAACATTTTCTCGCAGTGACAACAAGAGATAGATCCAACCTTCCAGACCAATACAAAATTACATTCACAGTGAGCATTCTAAGTATCCCAACCCTATACACGTTTCTAGGTTTGTATCGAAATACAACAGTGCATATCAAAACAACTGTAATTAAACTACCCAGTGCATCACTCTCTTTGCTGACACCGGAAGTTGCATACCTGCAAAAAAAATGGTAGTTTGTGGTATGGAATCATCTCCTGCTGAGTATGTTATTACCTGACTGTCATGCACCCTCGAACCGTTCAGTTATTTGGTCGAGAGCATGCAATTCATTTCCATGCAAATAGTTTAATGTTAAAACTGTAAAGCAACAATATATATTGCAGTAAACTCAAATAACAAACAAGCCCCCGGCTTCACACATCGCATCGTATTAAACCACTGAAAGTGTTTACAGCGCTTATATGAGTACAGAGACTCCATTCCAACAAACACTTAATAATTCATAATTGAGTTCAGCGACTCACTCGACCAAACACCCAACCACAATCCACACATGAGTACGGTACCTCGACACAACCAGTTCACAACACACAATATGAGCACAATGGCTCGTTCAAACAAATCCACCAACATACCACACATAACCACAAAGCACAACCAATGATCAACAAGGCGAAACAATCGAGAATCATAAACGAGTATCAACTCTCGTCTTGGCATGCAAGCCCAAATAATGTTCGCCTAATGTACGAGTTAATATAGTCGTTCGTAATTGTTCAGTCATGTCTAAGGACAACGTCTCGTTAGAATGACGTGTCACTAAGTTACCCATCTCTTATGGCGGGTCACCCACGGAAGTAGCCACTCGAGCGGTAGAGTCTCCGTCCTACGAACAATCTGTAGTTTGTTGGAAGTTTATCCTGATACTTATGGTTACGACACGGTATCCTAGTATCGTTAATGGATCACAGTTCACAGCAAGAGCCACATCCTTTGATAAACTTATCTATACCATCGCATCGCTTCACTATTTTTTTTTCTAACATAGCAGACCAAGGTCGTAGTCCAATCCTGAGTATGTTGACTCGGAATCCAGTGCAAGATACGAGAGCGGCGTTAAAGAGGCCAGTGCTCCGTATATAAGTCTCAGATATTTTACATATCTTATTATCCTAATGCTACAACGTTTTATTACGTTCCTTATATTACACATAAAAGATAGCATCAATGCCGCTAGTTCGTTTTATAATATGTTTATATATACGAACGGTACTGTTATCGCACAACAGTAATAATAACAAAGCAGCTTTAATACGCAACTCAAGCATATTAATTCACACAAGCAGACATTCAATCTTGTCACAGATTTTCACACAATGTCTGAACTGAGGAAATCCTCAGAGACAATCAAGCCACATAAATAACATACCGTTCACCCGGATTGTATTACGGTGGAGTATGAATCAGCAAGATCCTATGCTCCTTGTGTCGTCTCTAACAATCTAAACAATACATAACGCTACTGATTAGCATCCCGTATAACAATCATAACTCTACAGTACCCCGTACCGTTACTAATACCTCCCGTTAATCCCCCGTTACTAACTGTCAACGTTTGTCGGGTTTCCGGTTTAACTCGAGATTTGGAAAAACGTTACATTACATGCGTAGTCTCGTATTGCACATTAACATACTTGATGTTGAACTTTGTTATCGCATGTAGCTTAATGTATATTTGTACATCATATAGTTTGTTTCTATATTGCATGTATGATTCTTTATCATGTATCATGCATCTCACCTTAGTATTTATTTTTCTAAGGTTTGTTTTTTCCAAGTTTAATGGAGTATAATCCGTGTATAAAATATCTTGAATGATATAGATCCTTCTTATTTCATGTATACTCCTAACATTAGAATTTCATATCTAATGTTTATAATTCTCTTCCCTTTATCTCATAACATCTCAATTATGGTATTATATAGTTTTTGAACTATATTACATTTGTCTACACCATAACATATATTCATTTACATATATGTACCATAGAACTATTTATTATATGGTAAGCCTTATAATATATATTCATTCTTTTTAATGAATACCTCTCATATTATAAATGTCATAATTCCTATAACATTAAAACCATATTATAAATTCCATTCAAAAATGTTAATATTCCCGAACAGCACCTACCTTTCTTAAGTATTTACAAAATCCACCACACATTTTACATAATGTTATATTATAGTATATAACATGTATTTTGACATTTATGTCATTAAATCAATTATAACCTATAGTTATATTTTGTTATAAAATAGCATACAGCACTTAAAACTCTCGGTATTAATTAATTCCCACCAAACTTCCATAATTTACAAACCAGCCCCAAATTATATTTCCTTGTTATACTTATAGTATATACCTTATTCCTTAACATAATTATAACCCATGGTTATATTTCCTCAAAATAACCGAACAGACCCATGGTCTATTTAATTAATTTAATTTCACCACTTAACTTCTTATAACCACCAAATAACCCCATTTAATAGCCTATGTTTCTAATATCACCCAAACTATATATTTTACACATATCTTCGTAAAACTTCATATATGATTCCAAAAATTACCAAACTATACCAAAAGGTTATAAATATCATTATTAACCTTATACTTTCTCTAAATCTCGGTTTTACCACATATGTTACCCATTTGTAACAATTTTATGAAATATCTTATATTATACTCATGTAATTCATATAAACTCCAAATTTAACCAAATCAACTTCTAAAAATTCCTAATTACCCTAGGTTTGTTCTAAACTCCATTTATTACCCCAAGTTTTCGGAAATCACAATATCACCCCAAGACTTATAAATCTTTTACAATTTAATAACTATCTTATTATAAGGTAGTATTTTAATTCCTTAAATTCTCAAACTTGGTCAAAGTCTCCTATTTAGTCAACTTTGACTTCTAATACCAAATTAGACCCAAACCTTTCGGTAATTACAAAGCTTTAACCATATTTTTCTATTTTTAAAATTTTGACCCAAAACTTTATAAAATGTTATAATTTTTATTAAATTCATTTAAAAACCCTAATTTCCTCTATATTAAGCTCTCGGCCTAATATTTAGTTAGTAATTACCGTTTGACCCCAGCTTTAATTATAAGCATAAATAAATCAAATAAGCTTATAAACTTAAATTAAAATGGCCTAATGACATGGCCTTATTACAACCTTGAACTTGCAAAATAAATTACACAATAAATGTCTCAAAATATAACATATATCCTCGGCCTCACTTTGATTTAATTATTTTTCCACATAATGTCATAATTTGACCATTATGCTAATTAAATATCTTAAATGACTAGCTTAATTTATCTTAGTCATTTTTTTCCATTTTTAGGTCAATATAACCCATATTTATAATTTCACTCTCGGCCTATATATATATATGCTTAGAAATTATAAAAGTCATAAGTTTAAGGTGTTTTATACCTTGATTTATCCTGTATGGGCTCGGTCACTTGTAGGAAAATTCACCACTTCATTTAGACATGTTTAATACACCAAAACATGATATGGTTATACTCCAAGCTTGAGCTTAACCATAAGGAATAATTAATGTAAGATTTAAGGCAAAATCACCTTAAAATGCAAGGGAAGTTCTAGGTGGGTTCGGCCTGAATCAAACACACCACAAGGTGTTAGATCCACCATATTGACATAGGAAATAGCTAGATCACAACAAGTTGCCTTGTTATTAGGTTTTACCTTGGAAAAATGCCTTAAAAGAGAGTATTTCTCTTGGATCTCGGCCACACTTGCTCCAAATGGCTAACCAATGAATGAACATGTAAATATGAAGATTAGAGTGTATAAACGCATAAAAATTCAAGGAAGAAAACCGGATGTAGAGTGGAGAGGTTAAGGTATGTTTTTACTTAAAATGCACTTTTGAGCAACCTTGGTCCCTCTACTTGTCTCAACTGAGTTTGGAAGTTCTTCTAACCTTAGAACACTGAGAAGGAGCCATAGGAACAGATGAGCCACGAATCTAGGTGTAGGTATTGAAGAGATGAAGAAAAAGAGCTAAAAAATGACCTTAAAACACTTACCTTAAGAGCTTAGGAGTTAGATCTGCCTTCATGCTCAAGAACAAAGCTTGGGAGCTGCTAGGAAGGAAGGAGCTCGGTTGGAGAGGGGGATCGGACAAGGAGGAAGGAAGAGGTGGAAAGGTTGGAAATAATTGAAAAAGTAAGTTTATTTTCAAAAGTAAATGTGTTAGGTAGCAATTTGTCTAACAATCATTGTATGCTGTCTCCTCCCCTCTTGCCAGCCGATTCCCTTGAGGTCAAATGGGTCATTATTTGACATGACCATACTTGGTCAATTTGACTCATGCGGGCCCCACTTTAGGGTTTTATTAATATTTTAATATTAAATTGTAAAAATTCGTAAATTCTGGAATTAAATTCCATATGATATAATGTGATATATATCAATTTAAAGGTAATTATAACCTTTAAGCCATTAAATCATCAATTTAGAAGGCAATCTCACAAAAACGTGCTTTAAGGGTTTTAGTGCACATTTTTGTGTCACAGGGTGTTCCTGAGCTTAGTTCTCCTTGAGAACGGTTTTGTTGTGTTTATTACTTATATAATACTTAGGAATCCACTTTGGATCCTATTTGAGGTCATACAATCTTTAGGTGCTTTAAAGCACATTTTGCTTTACTGATCTTAAGACGTGTTTTGCCTTGTGAGATTTTAATTGTTCCCTAATAGTAATTAGATGTTTATTAATCATCTTAGATCATTAATAGATCATTTAATTAAGTTTTAAAGGTTAGGGGTATTTCAGTCTACCCCCCTTAAAAAGGCTTCGTCCCGAAGTCCTTAATCCTCTACAGTTCACCTAAGGAATCAAGTTCCACTAAGTAACCAAACAGTCCATTGCTAGGGAGTAACTCCCACTAGGTTCAGATCTAGTCTATACATACAGCATATATCAAGTAGTCGAACTCATGGCATAAGCTCATTCGTTTCATAGCACTAAAAAAGATGCACATCCAATTCATCCACAAAGGTACTCAGCGGTACTATTTATATATTCAACCAGGTGCAGAACTCATAGTACACAGCTAGACAAGGTGCAAAACTCATGGTACACAGCACTAGACAAGGTGCAAAACTCATAATACACAGCACTAGACAAGGTGCAAAACTCATAATACACAGCACTAGACAAGGTGCAAAACTCATAAAGTACTCAAAGGTGTTTGCAAGGGATACTCCACGCATCCCTATCTACATGTTAGTATCTCGCGAGGATACCACACATCATTCCACATGTATATGTGCACATATAGTTAACGTTGACAGTTCACAGGGAAGCAGTCTTAAAGACCAGGACTTGACGATCCCCAACCCCAGCCAACGTCTACTACCCGCGGACACACCGGTTTAATAACGAAGGACACTGCGGTCCACGGCTCCTCGGACAGTATCACCTTATTTCCTTAGTCACCCACAGACACACCGGTCTAATGACAAAGGGCTCTGCGGTCCACGGCTCTCTGGGTGATGTCACTCGCAGACACACCGGTCTAATGACGAAGGGCTCCACGGTCCACGGCTCTTCGAGTGACGCCCTAAATTCCAATTTCTATTCATATCTGTGTCCACTTGTAGGAAGTTTCGAGAATCATTTAACCCCGACGTGGTCAGCGTCAGTGTTGAACTATCTCTCACCTCAATTTGTGTTCGGTTTCCCTTGATCGGACCAGGATCAAGTTCAACTTCCCACGTCAATTTCAATCAATCAATTGTTTATTCACTTCTAATCTTGTTTCCTCTTGATATTTGCCACCTTGTGTTCTATAGATACACAAGTCAACTAGTGTAATTAATCTAATCGACTTATAATTATCATACAATTCCTAGAGGTTTTACCTCCACTAGGTTATACATCGGTCTCATGCCGACTCACTCATCGCATTCCAATAATCGGTTTCATACCGAGTCACAAATCATATAGTATGGAGTTTTTACTCCTAATATTTGCCATCTCCCACCGAAGCTACCAGATAGACCTACTTGAACTCTCAACCGGAGATAACAAGTTAGGCGTTTATGTGTTTAGTGTTCGCAACGTTTGCATAAATAATCGGAATTAGGATAAGAACACTCTATCTGTTCTCCCTTTCCTATTCACCACAGGAATGCGAACTATATATATATATTCATACACATAATACATCACAATATTACCTCAAGTAATATAACACAATCATAATACTTGTGCTCTACGTACAATAATAGTTTGCAGCATGTGTACCATGCACTACGTACTCCTACGTACGGTATAATTTCATCGCTCTACCCCCCTTAAAAATGATTACGCCCACGTAATCTACGAATATATCATCGTGAAGTAATAAGTTCAAGGTGTACCATTCCCGTGGAATTATTCGTGCACTAATGTGCTACATATTTCATTTCCCCTTTTTTTTATAGGGTCGGGCTTTAGCCCCTCAGGTTATACTGTCTATCTTGGTTAGGTGTATGTATATTCATATACGGTTTGATCGGGAGATGTAAACACGTCATTTGTTTCCCCAAACCCGCTAGGTACGTCAAACCTAAGCAATATGGGCCCACTCGCTCCGCAAGCAGTATGCCCAACTACCTTATGATTAGTTTACCCCTCTTAGGTAGTAGTCTTATGTGGTTTCAACTGCATGTGACGTGTTTTCTACACGGTCTTCCATAATTATGGGAATGGAGTAATTTATTTGACTGCGTGGTATCGTTAGTCACACGCTTATTATTTCGACTAGCCATTCTATTCAATCCTCCTGAATTCTATACATGCTCATGGTATATTCCCATGAGTTCATGTCTCCCTACCGAACTAACTTTCGGTATAAGTGTTGTCGAGCTATGCTCTAGCATCTAGTGCTTGCAACCGTTGTCTCTAAAATATCAAGACGAGTCTGATATGCGCATCTAACTGGCGCCTCATGACTCCAAGTTATTTCCCTCTGGAATGAGTTCGTTCTTTGGGTACCTTGCAGGTCCGCTTTTGCTAGTGTGAACTCGTATCCCTCGTGTGTTGGTATTTTAGTATCCGCATATATGGTTCATCCCTCTTCTCCATTAGGGGAATCCATTTGTTTATCTGATCTTCCACCTTCTGATTCTCACCTGCATAATTCGGTTAACAGTTATTATAATGGTCGCTTGTTGCGCACCATGTACCAGTCGATTGGACGGTTATCCGCCATTGCGGTTTGCATGGAGTATCTAATCTCCAGCTTAGAGTATCTCTTGTAATGCTCGCTTTTGCCCTTCGTCTGTTGTAAACATACAATACGACTGTGGGTTTTAGCTTGGTATCATTTTCTGTTCAAACCTAATTGGTACTAACATACTAACGTTTATGGCTTGAGCATGTGGTTATTATTATTTAATGCGACATCATCGCAGCGCCCTCAGCGCGTGGTATAACTCTCTCTGTGCCCCCTTTTTGGGTAGCATCTATTATCACAAAGGTTTCTCTAATATAACTTCCTTAAATACCACAATTCCTTTTCTCAGTCATGAGTTCAACTTGCCATTACCATTAAATTGGCCTTAGTTTCCTCGTTTACTAAAATCCATAAAACTTATGTTTTGACTCCTCCACTGTGGAGTTGCGGCCTTATGTCACTTTATTATTAAGCTATCCTTGATTTTCCTAACCTTGCTAGTTTGCCTAAGATCTCTCTCGTCGTTACATGGTTTACCTAGTCAGGGTTCCATTCGCTGACTTAGACACAGAGTTGATTACTCCTGGGTCCTTACACTACTCGTTTACATGCATGGGGTACCATACTGATACATTACTACTTACCCAACTAACTTAATATAGTTTGTCAGGCCCACAAGCTCCTAGGAGTGCGGTCGTCCCATGTCTCGTTTAGTGCACTCGTAGCGTTCGTACCCGGTGATTATCGTACTCTTAGTCTCGGTAGTTTATGTTTGAGTAGCTATGCTGCCAATTCTTAACCTTTAATGTCAGAATGGCCCTAATATTAGGTTCTATGGTTTCCTTTATTAATGTGTATTTCCTTTACTTTCTCCAAGATAGGTGTTTGCGACTTATCGCTCTAATTCTGATTTCCACATGCTCGTCCTCTGGTATTGGTGAGTGGGGATCAGTAACTACTTATTGTCTCTCCCGTTCACTCCTAGGCTGTTAACGCCTTCAAATATGAGTTTTCAGTATTCGAATTCCACCCAATCTATTGGGTTACACCCCATGGTGTAGTTCGGACTCCATGATAAAGGTTGACACCTCGTGTTTCCCCTGTCTTATGGTAGTCCTGTTAGTCTGATATTAATCAGTACTTGTGATTCATCACCCTTGTTCCCCTAGTTTTGGGTCACTTTGGTGGTATTAAGATATCCTTCTGTAGGCCTATGCCATACGATATTCAGACTCAATACTTATTCTGATAGTTAAATGATTGTTAGTCTTGTTGTTTAATTTATTCCTAGTTGGTTCTAATACTTTCTCCTGAGGTTACAATTTGATACCCACAACTTAGTGGTTTCCTCTAATCATTCCTCTTCATTGCGCGGTCCTTACTCTTATTTAACTCATATTTCCTCCATCCTCTTTGAGGTAACGGTATCTTCCGTCATCAGGCAATTTTCACTTTTTGTTTATATCCACTGCCCTCCATACGGGAGTCTAGCAGCATAATGGATCACAACACCTCCGGTGTGTGTGGTGCGTGCATTACATCGGCCCCTTTTTATTGCACGTTCACATCTGCCTATTAATTTTTTTTAAGGTCCTGACTCATATAGCTCACTTCTTGCCCTCTGGCAATGTTCGATGGTAGTGGTTTAACCACGAGTGTCACGCACTCTCTAAATATGGTTATACTGGTCCTGAAGACCCGTCACTCCCCACCGGTAATGATTGACGTTTAATGTCCATACCGGCACTGGGGTTAGACTTGTAGGCACTAATTATTGTTATTCTCGTTTAATCCCTTTTAATATTCTATTAAATGGTGTATTATTTTCAGGTTTGATGGTCAGACCGGCTAGGTCTTCTCGAGGTTTTATCGACCTCAAACCCAAGGGTTTCGTACCCCTGCCCTTAAGAAGGCTGTGTCCTGTTCTATTGCATTACGGACTTACATAAGATTTAGTGTTTATTGGTAACCGCCTGGACCACCACGTCCTTTAGGGTTAGTTTACCGTCGCTGCACTTGCTGTAGCAAGTGCGCAAGGCAGGTTGAATTTTAATGCTTTGGTTAATGTGGCACTTGCAGTGGCAAGTGCACCATGCAGACTGAGCCACCAGTACGGTGTGTCAGTGCAGTGTTTTCCCTAATCGGGTTCCTGTTCTGGTCAAAAGTTCTTGTTCAAATTGATACAGTATCACTCCCGCACTCGTTCCCACAAGTTTACCGTGGTAGTAAGTTCTTACTTTCCTCACGAGGTGTTGCATGATAGCAACTTAGCGAGTTTTTGTTGCTACAGTTCTCATGATCTCCTCATGCACGTCGGGCCATCTTGAACCTTCAGTGTTGCATGGTTTTAGAGTTACTCGCTTCGGGTGAGACTTCTATAAGGTCATCCATTCCGTCCGTTACATATATCATAACTAATCATTACTCGCCGTTTCTACCTCTTTTCTCCCCAAGCACACCATCGGTGCTTCCTGGATGTAAGACAGGGTTGCCTCGCTTATAGCAAGCTAGCCTCATTAGTCCTACGGGGAGTTTCTCCTCAAACTCGGTCTATTATTTATCTCAGCCTCGTATGGTAGACATTACGTCATTACCAGGACCCCCGGTCCTAAACATTACATCAAAACACAAAGTCTTATTTTCTACCTTTAACATAATCCTTTTAGCATCCACATCGGGTCTTTCCGATCAGGAGAGTTATCTCCGTGGTATTTCTCATTTCATTATTTCACTAGATAGCACTCGAGTTACGGGCTGCGGCGGGTGGGGTACCATTGCAAATTTCCCGGATGCTCTCCCATCGAGTGCGAGCGGTTCATACCATCTTCGCGTTACTTGGGGTTGCTGGACCTTCACCACCTTCCGCTGCTCCGTGTTCTTCCTTAGTACTGTTACCCTGACCTCTCTCTGACATAAGTCAAGAGGACGGGTTAGACCTTTACTTGGTCTAATACCGTAGTCTCGGTCATTTATTATTGAAGTGCCTCCACGGCTATGGTGTGCAAGCTTTAAGCATTGCATCAACCCGCAAGGTCACGTATCCTCACAACGTTTCCCGTATTCCCAAAACCTATGCTCACTGTATAAATCCTACTATCTCTTGTCATCAGAGCGGTACTCCGCTCTGATACCACTTTTGTAACACCCCTACTCTATTCGGCTCCTAATCATCTTACTTAACAATATAATCGCAGCGGTAATCTCAACAATTGACTACTGGTGTCACCGTTCTTGCTCGCCCATACGAGTAATAACGTGCTTCCTGATAAGCTCTTAAATACGAAACATTTTCTCGCAGTGACAACAAGAGATAGATCCAACCTTCCAGACCAATATAAAATTACATTCACAGTGAGCATTCTAAGTATCCCAACCCTATACACGTTTCTAGGTTTGTATCGAAATACAACAGTGCATATCAAAACAACTGTAATTAAACTACCCAGTGCGTCACTCTCTTTGCTGACACCGGAAGTTGCATACCTGCAAAAAATGGTAGTTTGTGGTATGGAATCAGCCCCTGCTGAGTATGTTATTACCTGACTGTCATGCACCCTCGGACCATTCAGTTATTTGGTCGAGAGCATGCAATTCATTTCCATGCAAATAGTTTAATGTTAAAACTGTAAAGCAACAATATATTGCAGTAAACTCAAAAAAAAACAAGCCCCCGGCTTCACACATCGCATCGTAATAAACCACTGAAAGCGTTTACAGCGCTTATATGAGTACAGAGACTCCATTCCAACAAACACTTAATAATTCATAATTGAGTTCAGCGACTCACTCGACCAAACACCCAACCACAATCCACACATGAGTACGGTGACTCGACACAACCAGTTCAAACACACAATATGAGCACAATGGCTCGTTCAAACAAATCCACCAACATACCACACATAACCACAAAGCACAACCAATGAACAACAAGGCGAAACAACGAGAATCATAAACGAGTATCAACTCTCGTCTTGGCATGCAAGCCCAAATAATGTTCGCCTAATGTACGAGTTAATATAGTTCGTAATTGTTCAGTCATGTCTAAGGACAACGTCTCGTTAGAATGACGTGTCACTAAGTTACCATCTCTTATGGCGGGTCACCCACGGCAGTAGCCACTCCAGCGGTAGAGTCTCCGTCCTACGAACAATCTGTAGTTCGTTGGAAGTTTATCCTGATACTTACGGTTAGACAGTATCCTAGTATCGTTAATGGATCACAGTTCACAGCAAGAGCCCATCCTTTGATAAACTTATCTATACCATCGCATCGCTTCACTATTTTTTTTCCTAACACAGCAGACCAAGGTCGTAGTCCAATCCTGAGTATGTCGACTCGGGATCCAGTGCTAGATACGAGAGCGGCGTTAAAGAGGCCAGTGCTCCGTATATAAGTCTCAGATATTTTACATATCTTATTATCCTAATGCTACAACGTTTTACATACGTTCCTTATATTACACATATAAGATAGCATAAATGCGGCTAGTTCGTTTTATAATATGTTCATATATACGAACGGTACTGTTATCGCACAACAGTAATAATAACAAAGCAACATTAATACGCAACTCAAGCATATTAATTCACACAAGCAGACATTAAATCTTGTCACAGATTTTCACACAATGTCTGAACTGAGGAAATCCTCATAGACAATCAAGCCACATAAATAACATACCGTTCACCCGGATTGTATTACGGTGGAGTATGAATCAGCAAGATCCTATGCTCTTTGTGTCGTCTCTAACAGTCTAAACAATACATAACGCTACTGATTAGCATCCCGTATAACAATCATAACTCTACAGTACCCCGTACCGTAACTAATACCTCCCGGTTAATCCCCCGTTACTAACTGTCAACGTTTGTCGGGTTTCCAGTTTAACTCGAGTTTTGGAAAAACGTTACATTACATGTGTAGTCTCGTATTGCACATTAACATACTTGATGTTGAACTTTGTTATCGCATGTAGCTTAATGTATATTTGTACATCATATAGTTTGTTTCTATATTGCATGTATGATTCTTTATCATGTATCATGCATCTCACCTAAGTATTTATTTTTCTAAGGTTTGTTTTTTCCAAGTTTAATGGAGTATAATCCGTGTATAAAATATCTTGAATGATATAGATCCTTGTTATTTCATGTATACTCCTAACATTAGAATTCCATATTGTGGAGGGTGATTTTTCGGTATGAGGGGGGTCTATGCAAATATGATCTGACTAAGAAGCCTAGAGCCTATGAAATGCCATTCTGTGGAGGGTGAAAACCCGTTATTCATGGCCGCCCTCAAATACCTACTCTATCGTCCATCTTTCCCAGAAAGCATAAAGGGGGAGTGTTAGTGAACACTACACCCGCTCTCAATGGGCTCCACGCGGACTTATGCCTCTATAAGGCGGAATTGACTAGAGTCGCCACCTAGTTTGACCTAAGGAACTAGGAAGGGAGGAGAAGGGTTCTAAGAACCGTTAATTGACTCTGATGATTTATTGCCTATGGATAGGGACTATCTGGTCATTTGCAGAGATTCTGTTGTGGGTTTGCACTGGGTTACACCCCTCAGAAGTGGCAATGACCACGACTTCGGATTGGTGCCCGAGGAAACCCCGGTCTCCAATTGTCGGGATTGTCTTCTTTTAAAACCTTATTAGATAGATTCAATTAAAAGCCAAGGATAGGATTAGGATGGAGAGAGAGTAAACGAGTGGAGGCAAGCTTTTATGCCAAGCTAGTGCCAAGAGAGAAGAATGACGAATTCGGATGAGTATAGAATGAAGATTTGGAAAGAGTCGGAGGTTGAGTGAATAGACAAGACTTGAAGTCTGATGGTTTAAAGTTTGTGGGAGCCGAAGAAGGTTTGAGTGTTTGAGAGATATGAAGCCACCTTAGAGGGGGAAAATAGTTTTTGTTTGGAATGGGGTCGCACCCTAGATGGGCTGCCTACGTACTCAACTCCCTGTCGAGATCAGACCTTACGTAGTTCAGGATTTTGGAGATGTTTGAAGTTTCGGGTTTGAGGGGGTAGTCTGTGAGACGCTCGGGTCTATGAGACGTTTGAAACCTTGAGATGTCGAAGTCTGTGAGACGCTCGAATCTGTGAGACGCTCGGGTCTGTGAGATGTTCGGGTGTGTGAGACATTTAAGTCATTGGGATGACAAAGTCTGTGAGACGCTCGGGTCTGTGAGACAATACGGGGTTGTTCGGAGGTGAGATGGCCGAGTGAAAATGGCATTTTGATTGTTGTGGGGTCGCACCCTGTGTGGGTTGCCTACGTACTCAACTCCCTGTTTGAGATCAGACCTTACGTAGTTCATTCTTTTGGAGTTTTGATGTTTGAAGGTTTTTTAGAAAAGCTTGATGTGTGGGGTGTTGTAGTCTGTGAGACGCTCGGGTCTATGAGACGTTTGAAATCTTGAGATATCGAAATCTGTGAGACACTCGGATCTGTGGGACACTCGGGTCTATGAGATGCTCTGGTCTGTGAGGTATTCGGATCATTGGAATAACAAAGTCTGTGAGACATTCTGAGTTTAAGGGAAATTGGAATTGAATTGAAATTGAGTTTGAATTGGAATTGAATGAATTTGAATCGAATTGGAATTTACAAGTCGGGTTGAATTTGGGCTGAATTGAATGGATTTGAATTTGAGATGGGATTGCATCGGTTTTTGGATTGATTGTGTGCCTAATTTGAACTGATGGACCAGGTTTAGGCCTTGGAATGTTAGGCTGGAATGGGCCTTGAAAGTGGGCCGGATTGGGCTTTGGGTTTGGGCTTCAGGTTTTGGGCTTTGGGTTTGGGCTTCGGGTGTTGGGCCTTGGGTTTGGGCTTCGGGTTTTGGGCCTTGGGTATGAGCTTCGGGTTTTGGGCCTTGGGTTTGGGCTTCGGGTTTTGGGCCTTGGGTTTGGGCTTCGGGTTTTGGGCCTTGGGCTTCAAGTTTGGTAATGGGCCGAATGGGTGATGGGTCGAATTTGGGCCTTGGGCCTTGGGGTTTGGGTCTTGGGCTAATGGGCCGGATCGGACTAACGGGCCACGTGGGCTTTTGGGCCGAGTAGAGTGTTGGGCTGGACTTGGGCTTTTGGGCCGAGTGGAGTGTTGGGCTGGACTTGGCCCGAGTGGAGTGTGGGGCCGGACTTAGACTTTGGGCCAGGTTGAGAGTTGAATTTGTGTCGAATGGGTGATGGGCCGAATTTGGGCTTCAGGCCAGTTTGAGAGTTGGATTTGGGCCGAATGGGTGATGGGCCGAATTTGGGCTTCGGGCCAGGTGTGGGCATTTGGGCCAAGTGTGGGTATTTGGCCGAGATTGTTTGGGTCAAGCGTGGGCATGGTTTGTGGGCTGAGGTTGTGTTTGGGTTTGGGCAGGATTGGACTTGGTAATGGGCCGAATGAGCTTGGGCTAGGTAATGGGCCGAATGGGCTTGGGCTTGGTAATGGGCCGAATGAGCTTGGGCTTGGTAATGATGTTTTTGGGCCTTGGGTCAGGTTAAGGGTTGGATTTGGGTTATGGGGTGATCATGAAATTGAGCCCATTTTCCTTTGGGCTTTGAGAAAGAATTTCCAATAAATGGGCCGAATGAGAGTCCAACTGAGACTAATGGCTAAGGACTCAAGACATGTCCGGATGAAGATTAATTGTATTTACAAAAAGATGGGATTTTTATTCATTGTACATTTTATTCTGAAATTAGAGGATGATTTGGAAAGTTTTAAGGAAACCGGGTATTCCTCGAATGGACCGTGTCTAGGACCCGTATGCATCGAGGATACCCCAAACCTAAAGCTTTTCTAAAGTGGGCCTCAAGGGCCCAATAAGAGGGACAACCTAATGGGCTTCATATGGTCACCTGCCCCAGCCCGTTTGGCTGTTTATGAACTGGGCCTGAAACGAAATTAAATTTGGGCCAAGGGTTACCGGGCCCAAACAGGTCCAGCCCATCAAGATGAAACAGCAATGTAGATATCAATTCCAAAAGCTAAGGGACCGTGCAAATAACACATATATAACATGGAGTTTAAAAGCGATCAAGGTGGGACCCTATGCATGAATTTCGAAAGTCACCTAAGCAAATTATGTACACATAAAAGGCGGTTCAGAAGCTAATACACGCAGAAACAAATCCTCAAAGCTGCTGAGTGCCAAGTCAGATTTATTTAACCCTACACTCTCAATAGCGCACCAACAAAATGAATCCTAATGTGTGGGTTGCTAGTCAGTTGTTATCCTCACACTATTCTTATCTTTCAATGGTCAAGCATAGGTCGAAAATAAGAGAAAAAAGTCCGAGAGGTGTAAAATATAGAGGGCGGGGTATATACTACAGAAATAACAAATTAAACTAGGAAAAGGTTATCAGATTAACACCAAACATTACTTAGTCCAGGCTAAACAGTTCCTACAAACCGACAGAAAATGAGGATCCTAACTGTGGGTTTCTAATTCATTGTTACTTCTCTCTATTGTGTATCTTTCAGTGGCCATGTAAGGGTTCACAAGCAAGAGAGCTAAACCAACAGGAAAAGGTAAGTATGCAGAACACGAATCATAGCACACAAAAACTGGAACGAGCTCTGAAATGAACAATCAACTGAACTCCACTTAGTCTATGCTAATCTGAAATAAGTAAACAGGCTCGCATGGATCTGGTGTAACCAAACTAGGAATGCAGTGTAGCTTATTCTCAAATAAGGAACATAGAACAAATTTAACAGAGAGCAGACATGGGTTTCAACATACAAACATGCATCAATCATCATATCTGATAGATTTTAAGTTTAGGGTGAAATACCAGGAATGGAGATACGGACTCCCTGCAAGACAATAAACATAAAATTGAAACAGAAGCAGAACAGCAACAACAGAAAGTTAGTCCACACGGTTTTGAATAAAATTCTAATTGGCACAAAGGAAGGTTTAGAGATACAGACTTCACTTATGTAGATCGGAACCGCATGAAATTTGAGTACGTTTTTCCCTGGGTCGTAAACTTACACACCAACCTCATCCAGGAACACTTAATAGGAGAGGAGTAGATTTACCAAGGAGAAGGTGCACATATGAGCGATATAAATGGTAGGTTATCAATCTTTCTGCTCAGATCGAGAACAGATAGACAACCGGACAGATTCTTCACTAATAACCAGAGCCTTAGACCAACATGATTCAAGAGCAATATCACCATAGCAGAAGAAGATTTGTTTCAGCGAGTGACAGTAATGCAACAACGGGCTCGGTACTCGAATAATACGTATGAGGCAGAAGGGGAAGAAAACCATAGCCAGAGAATAACTTTTACCTCTATAATATCAACATGCAATGTGGTAACAGATTAAAACCCAGTTCGGGTTCCGCCGAGATTAACAAGGAAAAAGACGATGGAACTGGTATCACGCCGAACTGAAGTTCACGGCTGATTCTTCACGAAGGAAATAGAACGTCCGGTGTTTCAGAAAGGGTTTAGGCAAACAGAAAAAGGAAAGGTAACACCATCTCCTGCAACTTCGAACCCATGAACTCATTGTTTGAGGTCTGGTATTCATCGAGCCCATTGGCAAATCAAGACGACAAAAATTCGAAGAGTGTTCGGCTTGTATAAAAAAAAGAGGATTACAAAAACCAAACCTATGATGGAGGCTTGGTGTTTGTTCGAAGCCAACGTGCAGAATCCAAAATTATGAACACGAGTTATTAAAAAAAATCGAAAGGGGAATGGGGCTAGGAATATGGGGGCTGGATCGACATCGGAAACTCGTTTCCGGAAAACCCATGCCTCGCCAGTTCCTCTTAGCCAGTGCCGGAATGGATCAAATGACAAGTCCGATGAACAAGTGGAAAACCAAAAAAAAAACAGAGACAGAGAGACCCATATCCGAGGGGGAGATGAAACCCAGAAGATGCTTTCTCTTCAGAACCGAAGCTTACCTGCTTACTCGTTGAGTCGAATCCGAAGGAGGGTTAGGGCGAGATTTCTGATGGACGACAATGTGTGGAGTGTCGATTGAGGAGTTGTTTTTTTTTTGGGTGATTCACGACGGGAGAACGAAAGGGGAATCGAAGATCGAAGGAGAAAAGGGTTCTGGGTTTTTTCTTCGTTCTTCACGCTTGAACTGGGAATATCCAGAGCAAACAGAGAATGAGACAATGAGAATAAAAATCGGGATCAATGCCGGCATTTTTAAAACGTGAGTCTACTGTAGGGTTTTGAGAATGTTTTATAATGTGAGAATGGGGTGGGTGAACATGTGGCACACTAGGGTTTCAATAGATGAATGTGGGCCTTTTTAAGGAATTAAAACGGACCCAAACTGGGAGAGTCCAACATTTACAAAATTTGAGATTTCAAAATAAAAAGCTTCCACCGAGTTTCGAACTGGGCACCTAGTGACCTCCTCTCACGCTCTCTACCGGATGAGCTAGGACAATATTCAGTAAGAGGAGCGACGAAATAAAAGAAGAGCCATATCGCGAGTTAAGGCAAAATAAAAGAGCAAACCTTCGCCCGTGCCAAGAATCGAACCCGAGACCCATGGGTTATATCCGAGAGTGTTCTAACCGGTTATGCTAGATTAGATTTCAGTGTACACATGAGAAGAAAGATACAAGAGTCCTGATTTCGACTGGGCAACTCTTCTGAGAAAAGAAAAGCTACCAATTCCAAAGAAATGCACACTAAAGGTGAGAAGATTAATCTAATGACATGAAAGTATGGAATACAATTAAAATAAGATTCCAAAACTTAAAGAGATATAAAATAAAAGAAAAACATATGTACATGAATTAATGAAAATTAATGCTCGTAATGGATAAAACACTCAAAGTAAATAGAAAATAAAGGTGGTAAGAAGACACACGAAATAATAAAAAGAGTGGCGGTAAAACGAAAAAAGTCAAGAAGAAATAACAAATAATAATAAAGTATAAATCAATCGAACACATAAAATAATACAAGGTAATAACAAAACCGTGAAATGCTTTAAAACAAAAACAACAAAATATGTACACAAAATGAAGCAGGTTGAAACGGATTACGAAAAAAGGCTCGTGCTTCCTTTCCCATAGGGATGTGAGGTTTAAAAGCCGGGAAAAAGGAAATTCCTTTGGTTGAAAACGGAGACGACCGCCTTGTTTCTAGAAGCATGTTTATTTTCGCATTTTTGTTTTAAAATAAAACGGGTGAGAATTTTTGGTGTCTACAGATGGCTCCCCTTGATTCAATTATGCAATAGAAGGCTTGCAGAATTGGATCAAGGTTGACGGGGCGCCAAAAATTCTCACTAAGGTTTTATGCGTGCACCGAGATGCGGTTGCAAATGGAACATTGTACGAATGCAACGGGAAAAAATTACATGATAGTGGGATGCACGAGGACTTATGACGAGCCTCAACTAGACCCCTTGACATCTAGTCATAGGACTTATGACGAGCCTATAATGAAATTGAAAGTATGAGGACTTAGGAGAGCCTCAACTAGACCTCTTGACATCTAGCTATAGGACTTATGACGTGCCTATAATACTTTCAAAGAGTACCGTACTAGTAGCGTAATAGCTGCCTAGCAAGTGGATGTGAAACGATCTTGCGCTAGTAGCGTAATAGCTGCTTAGTGAAGGAAAAACGGCGGGACCGTACTAGTAGCGTAATAGCTGCCTAGCAGGTTATGAAGTGAACGATCTCGCACTAGTAGCTTAATAGCTGTCTAGTGGAGGAAAAAAGATGAGATCGCACTAGTAGCGTAATAGCTGTCTAGCGGGTTATGAAGTGAATGACCTCGCACTAGTAGCGTAATAGCTGCCTAGTGAAGGAAAAAAGGTGGGACTGCACTAGTAGCGTAATAGCTGCCTAGTGAAGGAAAAGATTGAGACCGCACTAGTAGCGTAATAGCTGGCTAGCGGGTTATGAAGCGAACGATCTCGCACTAGTAGCGTAATAGCTGCCTAGTGGAGGAAAAAAAAGCGGGACCGCACTAGTAGCGTAATAGCTGCCTAGTGGGTGTAAAACAAAAGATGTGACCGCACCAGTAGCGCAATAGCTGTCTGGCGGGTGTAAAACGAAAATGCGACCGCACTAGTAGCGCAATAGCTGTCTAGCGGGTGTAAAACGAAAATGTGACCGCACTAGTAGCGCAATAGCTGTCTAGCGGGTGTAAAACGAAAATGCGACCGCACTAGTAGCGCATAGCTGTCTAGCGGGTTAAAACAAAAATACGACCACACTACGCGCAATAGCTGCCTAGCGGGTGTAAAATGAGAATGCGACCGCACAAGTAGCGCAATAGCTGCCTAGCGGGTGTAAAATGAGATGCGACTGCACTAGTAGCGCAATAGCTGCCTAGCGGTGTAAACAAGAATGCGACCGCACTAGTAGCGCAATAGCTGTCTAGCGGGTAAAACAAAAAAGCGACCGCACTAGTAGCGCAATAGCTGCCTAGCGGGTGTAAAATGAGAATGCGACCGCACTAGTAGCACAATAGCTGTCTAGCGGGTGTAAAATGAAAGGCGACCGTACTAGTAGCGCAATAGCTGTCTAGCAGGTGTAAAATGAAAAATGCGACTGCACTAGTAGCGCAATAGCTGTCTAGCGGGTGTAAAACAAAAGTGCGACCGCACTAGTAGCGCAATAGCTGCCTAGCGGGTGTAAGACAAAAGTGCGACCGCACCAGTAGCGCAATAGCTGCCTGGCGGGTGTAAAATGGAAAAGAGACCGCACTAGTAGCGCAATAGCTGCCTAGCGGGTGTAAAATAGAAATGCGACCGCACCAGTAGCGCAATAGCTGCCTGGCGGGTCTAAAACAAAAGTGCTACCGCACTAGTAGCGTAATAGCTGCCTAGCGGGTGTGAAGATGCATTAGATAGTGAACCAATTATGTGGGTATATGCAAGTGATATGCGATGTGGGATGGTTAACAAGTGTATTAATTGAATTGAACTCCCTGTTTGTGGATGTAGGTTTTTGTTGGAGCAGACGACTTCAGAGTTGTTTGAATTTTGAGATGACTTGGCATTGGTGATGGCTCCGGTGCGTCCGGTGGCTCTAGTGTGGTCGGATGGCTCCGACATGATTCATGACCCCATTATGAGCAACGGCTCTGGTGGTTGGTGGGTTTCGATTTGGATTGAGATTTTTGGAGTCAATGGTGGTTGATGTGATTGGTGGACTGTTGTGTTTACGTATTTTGATGTGGTAGATAATTCTTGGTCATGGATGGATGGCTTCGGCCCAGTTATGACTTCAGGGTTCTCTCATGATGGCTCCAGGATAGCTCGGGATGGCTCCGGAAAGGGCTATGAGATGGCTCTATTTGGTGATAGCGAGGAAGAAAGGGGCATTTTTCCTTTAAGGTGGTCGCACCCTGGGCGGGCTGCCTACGTACTCAATTTTGTATTGAGATCAGACCATACGTAGTTCGAAACTCTGTGAGCAAGGTCTTGGTGACGAAATGTCTCCGATAGGAATTTGAAGTGGCTTCTGTATTGTTCTCGAACTGTTGGGATGGCTCCCGCGTAGCTCTGGAGATGGTTTTAATATTTGAGGATGGCTCCCATATGGCTCCATCTTGGCTTTGGGAGTGGTGTTGATGAGACTCGCGTATGACAGTGGATGGCTCCAGTTTTGACTTCTTTTGATCGGAAATTATGCTTCAACGACTACAACTGAGGTCGACTTTCAGCGAGACTGTGCATAGTCTTTACGGTCATGTTGAAGATGAAATGATTATGTCCATGTACACTAAATGCTGAGTGTACAATGATATGCATTTTTTTTGAGAGAGTGGTATGGCTCTTCTCTATTAACATGAGGTTTACGGATATAAGACATCTTCGGTTCGATCTTGAGTGACTGTTGAACAAGAATGCATGAATCACTTTCTTCTCATGGAGGGATGTGGGTTAATCTCTCGTGAGTATGGTCGTGTGTGCTAATGGAGTGATGATACTCTCAATGTTCATAGCAGTATTTTCCTAAGAATTTCTTTCGAGGTCATGGACTTTCCGATCCTACAAGTTCCTCACCTGCAATGGGGTAGGCTATTATATTTTGGTGCTCAGATCAAAGAGTCACTCGCACTCAAAGGACCCTCTGGGTAAGGTCACTCACTCGCTCATTGTCCCTTTAGTATGACAGGACATGCTGATAACAAGTACGAAGCTCATGATTCAATGTTTCAGATCCGGTACTTTCAGTTAACGCTCATCGACTTATGAGTCAGAGGTCTTTTATGGGTTATAATGGGGCTGATGGGTATATATGTATCACTGGGCTGGGGATCAATTTGGGAATTGGAGCTTTTGTGCAATAGAGGATATGTTTCGCCTTCGCCATGGGTGGAATGATTAGAAGGGTTTTGATAACCCCTTGTCGATTTCTGCGGGACATCATTGGTCCTTTTGGTTTGGATTTCCCCTTCTTGCCTCTTCTGGCTTACGATTTGAACTTTCTTCTCATTTTTGTGTTTATGAAATTGCATTTGGGCTCATCACTTTGTTCAAGCATTCTCTCCTTTGTATTTTGGCTTTTAACTTTGGAGTTGCATTGACTCATCGATCTTTTTGAACATTTTCAGTGTTCTTTTTTGGTGTTTGGCTTTGGAGTTTCCTTGACTCACTGATTTCTTCAAACATTTCATTTGTTGTTTTTGTAATAGATGGTGGGGAGGGGCCATGGCTCCGGCTCCTTTGAGATCCTCTATTGCAAGGCCAAGTAAGTATATGTACGTGGGTTGGCATGTTGTGGAGTTCACATAAAAAGTTTTATCGTGAAAGGCTCAGCAGGGCTCACTAAGGGATTATGTACAGGGCAGTCAAAGCTCTTTGGTTTTGTGAAGATTGTTATTCCTAAGTGCCTCGTCATTCTCATTAGTCAATGATTGTTTTCTTACTGTTCTCAGATCTTTGCACGGATCACAGTTCGTGACTTGCTATCGACATTGATCTTACTCTGAACTATGCCTCTCCATGTGATGAAGGAATGCACATTTCGCTCGTGGTTTTACCTCTATGGACTCGCTCTATCCTCCCTCATCGCTCAGTGGATTGTCCAATACACTCATTTGAAATTCAAGGGAAAATACCGCTCTTTGCACACTACTCACTTGGTTTGTGGTGCTGATTTTGATTAGACCCTTGTGTTCATTGACGGGTCGAGAGTTTAGTGGTTCAAGCACTCTGTTCAATCTATCTCTCAAGATTTTCCCGAAGATGTCATTTCGATATGGGAGTATGCAAATGCACTTCTCTACCATGCGATGTATTGTGGTAATATGGAATTACTATGTATAGGATGCATGAAATGCTGAAAATGATGAATGAAGATGGTTGACTGAGTGTTTTTTTTTTATGCAATGCATGAGTGGTAAGGTTATGGCTAGTCTCGCTTGAGTCGTTTCCAGTTGATGGTCTATGAAG
This sequence comes from Limonium bicolor, assembly GCA_023374045.1. Taxonomy (NCBI): domain Eukaryota; kingdom Viridiplantae; phylum Streptophyta; class Magnoliopsida; order Caryophyllales; family Plumbaginaceae; genus Limonium; species Limonium bicolor. The sequence goes on from CM041776.1 coordinate 55,658,945, forward strand.
CTCATCCCGTCATTGTAAGCCCCGAAGATGGTCTATGTGAGAGAAGCTGTTAGGTGTGATGTGAGAGAGGTTGAGTCAGAAAGATATTCGGTTGATGATTGGCTTCTGGAGTTTTGAGACTTTTAGGGAGTGACCACTCCCGCATGGTGGTCCCGCGACATGACAGTGACTGCATTTTTTGGGATTTTTTGGATATATGATTTTTTTTTTGGATTTTTGAATGTATGCATTTTTTTTTTGGATTTTCGGATGTACGCATTTTCGGGAATTTTTTTTGGAATATGATTTTTTGGATGTATGATTTATTGGTATATGCTCTTTTGTTGTTGGTGGTGTCTATATACATGGCATGTCGAATGGGAAGATGCTTGAATCCCTAGTATTTCTTGTTATTGCTTTGAGGGTCACGCTTTCACTCGTGGGTACATACGGTTGATCACCTGCAAACACAACCGTTATGATAGAAAAAAGAATATGACAAATGTGAATGTTAGTATGCTTTTTTAAACAAAATGAGGTGAATGCTTGTGTGCGGTGAGTTATGCAACATGTGATTATGCAATTTTTCAGAGATGGGTGTGATTCATGTATGATTAATGAATATGAAGTGACCAAAAATGGGAAGAAGTAAGTCATATGTGCTAAAAGAAAATAGTTTTGAAAACACGAGTTTTTGAAGTGGTGGATTTTCTCAATATGAATTTTGACGCTCGGTTATTCGCAAATAAAATAGGGAGTGGGGAATCCTATACACATTGACCTAAATAAATTCAAAGGGAATGTACAACCTATACACAAAGTCTATTTAGAAATTGACAAGAGAGAAAAGAATGCTAGGGGAAAACCTATACATCAATTCTAAAAGTCATTAAATGGGGGAGTTTGAGTATAAAAACTTCTCCCGAATTCTTCTACTTTGTCTTTGAGCTTCTGACTGGCAGCTCATTCATGTTTGGGCTTCTGATTGGCCACTCGTTCGTCTTCGGGATCTTGACCGGCTACTCGCTCATCTTTTGGCTCTTGCAGCGAAGCGGTATTGTGATCAAACAAAACCGGTTGGTGTTCTTCTGACTCTCAAAAAATTTGAACTCGAACAATCGTTGCTGGTCTTTATGTCGCTCGACTCGGGTTGGTGCACCTCTGATTTTCGGTTCAGAATGCAGTTGTTGATCTTCATGCACTCCATCTGCTCCGACGAGGGAAATAAGGGGCGTTTTTTGAGAAAGGAAAGGTGAATGATCGAGCACAAGCTCTTTGTGAAAATCCACCACTTATGTGTAAACACGAATGACTAGTACGCTCCACGGTAATGACCGCTGCTCTTGAAGGTGGGTTGAACTTCAATAATAGCAGGTCGCAACATGGGGACTAAATCATTTAATTTGAAATACGTTTGTGAAAATAAACTTTGAAAACTGTTTTCAAAAACTATTTTGAAGCAATGTTGGTGAAAAATGTTGTTTGAAATTCGTTTGTAGAAAGTAGGCTATTGAAATCTGTTTTTGAAAATAGTTTCGAAATAACATTTGTGAGAAGTAGTGTTTGAAAATCATTTATAAACAATAGACTTTGAAATCTGGTCTTTGCAAACTATTTGACAAAGTTTATTTTCTGGAAGACTTTGATTGAAATCGATTTTGAAAACTGTTTTGGAAATAACGATTTTGAAAATCATTATTTTTGTTGAAAATCATTCGAGATGAACGACATTGAAGAGATTTCATTAGAGTGTTCAAACTGATTCATTTTCAAATCTTTGCTCATTTTTGAAACGTGATCACACAGACGTAAGCGCAAAATAAAAATTGTGGCTGATTTTATGTGGAGCTGAGTGTGAATGATTGGGATAATCACCTTCCAGGTCAATCAATGCTTCCATACCACCGGGGGAACCATCGTTCCTTCACTGTTCATCTCTCGGGATTTATCTCTGTTATGCCTTGTGGGGCACGTCATCAAGAAAGTCCGGAGTGCTTAAGTTCGAAAGGTCAGGATACCCGAAGTGATACAGTCACACGAGCCACGGCCGGGGATTATCACAACATGCTCACTTTTGGGAAACTTGGGGAAGTACTGCATGGGAACGGGTCTCCCCTCGTCTGCACGATAAGGTGTGTCTAAAGTCCAAATTATTCGCTGACTACGCTTTGTCATGTATGGGTATCCGTAAATACGGGATCCGCTATGAATTTGTAGCGCGACATTGGGCTTTAAAGACACCCGTGGTGCAGAGGAATCATGGAAACTGAGCCCATGCAATCTTCAAGGTAAGACAGATGGTGGTCAGACAGGCGGCATACAAGGGGGTGACTACCCATAAAACCCGTCCTAGACACTGGACCAGGCAGCTGGACACTGAAGGCTCATGGCTCACTATATGCTGGCTTAGACTCGAGTAATGGAGGATATGTTTGGATCATGAGCTTCAAGGCGTAGGTCTTGGACCATGTTACCTCGTGGGTTAACTCCTTCTAGGAAGGACCCAACTCATGGGGAATCAACCGTGGACCGGTTGGGATCCCGTGACTCGTGGACAAATCGGGTGACATAGAGGAATGCATGTCCTATGCTACCCGATGCAACAATGGGTTGACTCCTTCTAGGAAGGCCCCATTTACAAAAGCAATGAATAAGCAATAAATATTATGTCATGCATGAAGAGCAGTAAACATAAGACAGTAAACACACAACAATAAACACACAAAAGTGAAGCGTGCAAATGGTAAAGCACACATATGGCACTCAAGGCCAATCTCGAACTCTGGACTCTCATCCTAACTATCCCCTCAGCGCACACTCTAAGTGTGGAGTAGAGTAGTCCTAGCGGCTTTAGAATGAATCTCTTTGAGGTTTTGAAAGAAGTTAGGGAATCTTGACAATTTTGAATGGAGTTCAGTCTTCCTTGAGTTTGAAAAAAAACTTACTCAAGCTTTCCCCAGCAGAGTCGCCATTTTGTGGAGGGTGATTTTTCGGTATGAGGGGGTCTATGCAAATATGATCTGACTAAGAAGCCTAGAGCCTATGAAATGCCATTCTATGGAGGGTGAAAACCCGTTATTCATGGCAGCCCTCAAATACCTACTCTATCGTCCGTTTTTCCCGAAAGCATAAAGGGGGAGTGTTAGTGAACACTACACCCGCTCTCAATGGGCTCCACGCGGAGTTATGCCTATATAAGGCGGAATTGACTAGAGTCGCCACCTAGTTTGACCTAAGGAACTACGAAGGGAGGAGAAGGGTTCTAAGAACCGTTAATTGACTCTGATGATTTATTGCCTATGGATAGGGACTATCTGGTCATTTGCATAGATTCTGTTGTGGGTTCGCACTGGGTCACACCCTCAGAAGTGGCAACGACCACGACTTCGGATTGGTGCCCGAGGAAACCTCGGTCTCCAATTGTCGGGATTGTCTTCTTTCAAAACCTTATTAGAGAGATTCAATTAAAAGCCAAGTATAGGATTAGGATGGAAGAGAGTAAACGAGTGGATTAGGCAAGCTTTTCTGCCAAGCTAGTGCCAAGAAGAAGAATTGACGAATTCGGATGAGCATAGAATGAAGATTTGGAAAGAGTCGGAGGTTGAGTGAATAGACAAGACTTGAAGTCTGATGGTTTAAAGTTTGTGGGAGCCGAAGAAGGTTTGAGTGTTTGAGAGATATGAAAGCCACCTTAGAGGGGAAAATAGTTTTTTTGTTTGGAATGGGGTCGCACCCTAGATGGGCTGCCTACGTACTCAACTCCCTGTCGAGATCAGACCTTACGTAGTTCAGGATTTTGGAGATGTTTGAAGTTTCGGGTTTGAGGGGGTAGTCTGTGAGACGCTCGGGTCTATGAGACGTTTGAAACCTTGAGATGTCGAAGTCTATGAGACGCTCGAATCTGTGAGACGCTCGGGTCTTGAGATGTTCGGGTCTGTGAGACATTCAAGTCATTGGGATGACAAAGTCTGTGAGACGCTCGGGTCTGTGAGACAATACGGGGTTGTTCGGAGGTGAGATGGCCGAGTGAAAATGGCATTTTGATTGATGTGGGGTCGCACCCTGTGTGGGTTGCCTACGTACTCAACTCCCTGTTTGAGATCAGACCTTACGTAGTTCATTCTTTTGGAGTTTTGATGTTTGAAGGTTTTTTTAGAAAAGCTTGATGTGTGGGGTGTTGTAGTCTGTGAGACGCTCGGGTCTATGAGACGTTTGAAATCTTGAGATATCGAAATCTGTGAGACACTCGGATCTGTGGGACACTCGGGTCTATGAAATGCTCTGGTCTGTGAGGTATTCGGATCATTGGAATAACAAAGTCTGTGAGACGCTCAGGTCTGTGAGACATTCTGAGTTTAAGGGAAATTGGAATTGAATTGAAATTGAGTTTGAATTGGAATTGAATGAATTTGAATCGAATTGGAATTTACAAGTCGGGTTGAATTTGGGCTGAATTGAATGGATTTGAATTTGAGATGGGATTGCATCAGTTTTTGGATTGATTGTGTGCCAAATTTGAACTGATGGACCAAGTTTAGGCCTTGGAATGTTAGGCTGGAATGGGCCTTGAAAGTGGGCCGGATTGGGCTTTGGGTTTGGGCTTCGGGTTTTGGGCTTTGGGTTTGGGCTTCGGGTGTTGGGCCTTGGGTTTGGGCTTCGGGTTTTGGGCCTTGGGTTTGGGCTTCGGGTTTTGGGCCTTGGGTTTGGGCTTCGGGTTTTGGGCCTTGGGTTTGTGCTTCGGGTTTTGGGCCTTGGGTTTGGGCTTTGGGTTTTGGGCCTTGGGCTTCAAGTTTGGTAATGGGCCGAATGGGTGATGGGTTGAATTTGGGCCTTGGGCTTCAAGTTTGGTAATGGGCCGAATCGGTGATGGGTCGAATTTGGGCCTTAGGCCTTGGGGTTTGGGTCTTGGGCTAATGGGCCTGATCGGACTAACGGGCCACTTGGGCTTTTGGGCCGAGTAGAGTGTTGGGCTGGAGTTGGGCTTTTGGGCCGAGTGGAGTGTTGGGCTGGACTTGGGCCGAGTGGAGTGTGGGGCCGGACTTGGACTTTGGGCCAAGTTGAGAGTTGAATTTGGGTCGAATGGGTGATGGGCCGAATTTGGGCTTCGGGCCAGTTTGAGAGTTGGATTTGGGCCGAATGGGTGATGGGCCGAATTTGGGCTTCAGGCCAGTTTGAGAGTTGGATTTGGGCCGAATGGGTGATGGGCCGAATTTGGGCTTTGGGCCAGGTGTGGGCATTTGTGCCAAGTGTGGGTATTTGGGCCGAGATTGTTTTGGGTCAAGCGTGGGCATGGTTTGTGGGCTGAGGTTGTGTTTGGGTTTGGGCAGGATTGGACTTGGTAATGGGCCGAATGAGCTTGGGCTAGGTAATGGGCCGAATGGGCTTGGGCTTGGTAATGGGCCGAATGAGCTTGGGCTTGGTAATGATGTTTTTGGGCCTTGGGTTTCTGTTTTTGGGCGTTGGGTCAGGTTAAGGGTTGGATTTGGGTTATGGGGAGATCATGAAATTGAGCCCATTTTCCTTTGGGCTTTGAGAAAGAATTTCCAATAAATGGGCCGAATGAGAGTCCAAATGAGACTAATGGCTAAGGACTCAAGAGGTGTCCGGATGAAGATTAATAGTATTTACAAAAAGATGGGATTTTTATTCATTGTACATTTTATTCTGAAATTAGAGGATGATTTGGAAAGTTTTAAGGAAACCGGGTATTCCTCGAATGGACCGTGTCTAGGACCCGTATGCATCGAGGATACCCCAAACCTAAAGCTTTTCTAAAGTGGGCCTCAAGGGCCCAATAAGAGGGACAACCTAATGGGCTTTCTATGGTCACCTGCCCCAGCCCGTTTGGCTGTTTATGAACTGGGCCTGAAACGAAATTAAATTTGGGCCAAGGGTTACCGGGCCCAAACAGGTCCAGCCCATCAAGATGAAACAGCAATGTAGATATGAATTCCAAAAGCTAAGGGACCTTGCAAATAACACATATATAACATGGAGTTTAAAAGCGATCAAGGTGGGACCCTATGCATGAATTTCGAAAGTCACCTAAGCAAATTATGTACACATAAAAGGCGGTTCAGAAGCTAATACACGCAGAAACAAATCCTCAAAGCTGCTGAGTGCCAAGTCAGATTTATTTAACCCTACACTCTCAATAGCGCACCAACAAAATGAATCCTAATGTGTGGGTTGCTAGTCAGTTGTTATCCTCACACTATTCTTATCTTTCAATGGTCAAGCATAGGTCGAAAATAAGAGAAAAAAGTCCGAGAGGTGTAAAATATAGAGGGCGGGGTATATACAACAGAAATAACAAATTAAACTAGGAAAAGGTTATTAGATTAACACCATACATTACTTAGTCCAGGCTAAACAGATCCTACAAACCGACAGAAAATGAGGATCCTAACTGTGGGTTTCTAATTCATTGTTACTTCTCTCTATTATGTATCTTTCAGTGGCCATGTAAGGGTTCACAAGCAAGAGAGCTAAACCAACAGGAAAAGGTAAGTATGCAGAACACGAATCATAGCACACAAAAACTGGAACGGGCTCTGAAATGAACAATCAACTGAACTCCACTTAGTCTATGCTAATCTGAAATAAGTAAACAGGCTCGCATGGATCTGGTGTAACCAAACTAGGAATGCAGTGTAGCTTATTCTCAAATAAGAAACAGAGAACAAATTTAACAGAGAGCAGACATGGGTTTCAACATACAAACATGCATCAATCATCATATCTGATAGATTTTCAGTTTAGGGTGAAATACCAGGAATGGAGATACGGACTCCCTGCAAGACAATAAACATAAAATTGAAACAGAAGCAGAACAGCAACAACAGAAAGTTAGTCCACACGGTTTTGAATAAAATTCTAATTGGCACAAAGGAAGGTTTAGAGATACAGACTTCACTTATGTAGATCGGAACCGCATGAAATTTGAGTACGTTTTTCCCTGGGTCGTAAACTTACACACCAACCTCATCCAGGAACACTTAATAGTAGAGGAGTAGATTTACCAAGGAGAAGGTGCACATATGAGCGATATAAAAGGTAGGTTATCAATCTTTCTGCTCAGATCGAGAACAGATAGACAACCGGACAGATTCTTCACCAATAACCAGAGCCTTAGACCAACATGATTCAAGAGCAATATCACCATAGCAGAAGAAGATTTGTTTCACCGAGTGACAGTAATGCAACAACGGGCTCGGTACTCGAATAATACGTATGAGGCAGAAGGGGAAGAAAACCATAGCCAGAGAATAACTTTTACCTCTCTAATATCAACATGCAATGTGGTAACAGATTAAAACCCAGTTCGGGTTCCGCCGAGATTAACAAGGAAAAAGACGATGGAACTGGTATCATACCGAACTGAAGTTCACGGCTGATTCTTCACGAAGGAAATAGAACATCCGGTGTTTCAGAAAGGGTTTAGGCAAACAGAAAAAGGAAAGGTAACACCATCTCCTGCAACTTTCGAACCCATGAACTCATTTTTTGAGGTCTGGTATTCATCGAGCCCATTGGCAAATCAAGACGACAAAAATTCGAAGAGTGTTCGGCTTGTATAAAAAAAAGAGGATTACAAAAACCAAACCTATGATGGAGGCTTGGTGTTTGTTCGAAGCCAACGTGCAGAATCCAAAATTATGAACATGAGTTATTAAAAAAAATCGAAAGGGGAATGGGGCTAGGAATTGGGGGCTGGTATCGACATCGGAAACTCGTTTCCGGAAAACCCATGCCTCGCCAGTTCCTCTTAGCCAGTGCCGGAATGGCTCAAATGACAAGTCCGATGAACAAGTGGAAAACCAAAAAAAAAAACAGAGACAGAGAGACCCATATCCGGGGGGGAGATGAAACCCAGAAGATGCTTTCTCTTCAGAACCGAAGCTTACCTGCTTACTCGTTGAGTCGAATCCGAAGGAGGGTTAGGGCGAGATTTCTGATGGACGACAATGTGTGGAGTGTCGATTGAGGAGTTTTTTTTTTGGGGTGATTCACGACGGGAGAACGAAAGGGGAATCGAAGATCGAAGGAGAAAAAGGTTCTGGGTTTTTTCTTCGTTCTTCACGCTTGAACTGGGAATATCCAGAGCAAACAGAGAATGAGACAATGAGAATAAAAATCGGGATCAATGCCGGCTTTTTTAAAACGTGAGTCTACTGTAGGGTTTTGAGAATGTTTTATAATGTGAGAATGGGGTGGGTGAACATGTGGCAACTAGGGTTTCAATAGATGAATGTGGGCCTTTTTAAGGAATTAAAACGGACCCAAACTGGGAGAGTCCAACATTTACAAAATTTGAGATTTTCAAAATAAAAAAGCTTCCACCGAGTTTCGAACTCGGCACCTAGTGACCTCCTCTCACGCTCTCTACCAGATGAGCTAGGACAATATTCAGTAAGTGGAGCGACGAAATAAAAGAAGAGCCATATCGCGAGTTAAGGCAAAATAAAAGAGCAAACCTTCCCGTGCCAAGAATAACCCGAGACCCATGGGTTATATCCGAGAGTGTTCTAACCGGTTATGCTAGATTAGATTTCAGTGTACACATGAGAAGAAAGATACAAGAGTCCTGATTTCGACTGGGCAACTCTTCTGAAAAAAGAAAAGCTACCAATTCCAAAGAAATGCACACTAAAGGTGAGAAGATTAATCTAATGACATGAAAGTATGGAATACAATTAAAATAAGATTCCAAAACTTAAAGAGATATAAAATAAAAGAAAAACATATGTACATGAATTAATGAAAATTAATGCTCGTAATGAAGATAAAACACTCAAAGTAAATAGAAAATAAAGGTGGTAAGAAGACACACGAAATAATAAAAATAGTGGCGGTAAAAACAAAAAAGTCAAGAAGAAATAACAAATAATAATAAAGTATAAATCGATCGAACACGTAAAATAATACAAGGTAATAACAAAACCGTGAAATGCTTTAAAACAAAAACAACAAAATGTCTACACAAAATGAAGCAGGTTGAAACGGATTACGAAAAAAGGCTGTGCTTCCTTTCCCATAGGGATGTGAGGTTTAAAAGCCGGGAAAAAGGAAATTCATTTGGTTGAAAACGGAGACGACCGCCTTGTTTCTAGAAGCATGTTTATTTTCGCATTTTTGTTTTAAAATAAAACGGGTGAGAATTTTTGGCGTCTACACATATCTAATGTTTATAATTCTCTTCCCTTTATCTCATAACATCTCAATTATGGTAATATATAGTTTTTGAACTATATTACATTTGTCTACACCATAACATATATTCATTTACATATATGTACCATAGAACTATTTATTATATGGTAAGCCTTATAATATATATTCATTCTTTTTAATGAATAACTCTCATATTATAAATGTCATAATTCCTTTAACATTAAAACCATATTATAAATTCCATTCAAAAATGTTAATATTCCCGAACAGCACCTACCTTTCTTAAGTATTTACAAAATCCACCACACATTTTACATAATGTTATATTATAGTTATATAACATGTATTTTGACATTTATGTCATTAAAACAATTATAACCTATAGTTATATTTTGTTATAAAATACCATACAGCACTTAAAACTCTCGGTATTAATTAATTCCCACCAAACTTCCATAATTTACAAACCAGCCCCAAATTATATTTCCTTGTTATACTTATAGTATATACCTTATTCCTTAACATAATTATAACCCATGGTTATATTTCCTCAAAATAACCGAACATACCCCATGGTCTATTTAAATTTAATTTCCACCACTTAACTTCTTATAACCACCAAATAACCCCATTTAATAGCCTATAGTTTCTAATATCACCAAAACTATATATTTTACACATATCTTCATAAAACTTCATATATAATTCCAAAAATTACCAAACTATACCAAAAGGTTATAAATATCATTATTAACCTTATACTTTCTCTAAATCTCGGTTTTACCACATATGTTACCCATTTGTAACAATTTTATGAAATATCTTATATTATACTCATGTAATTCATATAAACTCCAAATTTAACCAAATCAACTTCTAAAAATTCCTAATTACCCAAGGTTTGTTCTAAACTCCATTTATTACCCCAAGTTTTCGGAAATCACAATATCACCCCAAGACTTATAAATCTTTTACAATTTAATAACTATCTTATTATAAGGTAGTATTTTAATTCCTTAAATTCTTCAAACTTGGTCAAAGTCTCATATTTAGTCAACTTTGACTTCTAATACCAAATTGGACCCAAACCTTTCGGTAATTACAAAGCTTTACCCTTATTTTTCTATTTTTAAAATTTTGACCCAAAACTTTATAAAATGTTATAATTTTTATTAAATTCATTTAAAAACCCTAATTTCATCTATATTAAGCTCTCGGCCTAATATTTAGTTAGTAATTACCGTTTGACCCCAACTTTAATTATAAGCATAAATACATCAAATAAGTTTATAAACTTAAATTAAAATGGCCTAATGACATGGCCTTATTACAACCTTGAACTTGCAAAATAAATTACACAATAAATGTCTCAAAATATAACATATATCCTCGGCCTCACTTTGATTTAATTATTTTTCCACATAATGTCATAATTTGACCATTATGCTAATTAAATCTCTTAAATGACTAGCTTAATTTATCTTAGTCATTTTTTTCCATTTTTAGGTCAATATAACCCATATTTATAATTTCACTCTCGGCCATATATATATATATATATATATATGCTTAGAAATTATAAAAATCATAAGTTTAAGGTGTTTATACCTTGATTTATCCTTGTATGGGCTCGGTCACTTGTAGGAAAATTCACCACTTCATTTAGACATGTTTAATACACCAAAATAAATATGGTTATACTCCAAGCTTGAGCTTAACCATAAGGAATAATTAATGTAAGATTTAAGGCAAAAATCACCTTAAAAATGCAAGGGAAGTTCTAGGTGGGTTCGGCCTGAATCAAACACACCACAAGGTGTTAGATCCACCATATTGACATAGGAAATAGCTAGATCACAACAAGTTGCCTTGTTATTAGGTTTTACCTTGGAAAAATGCCTTAAAAGAGAGTATTTCTCTTGGATCACGGCCACACTTGCTCCAAATGGCTAACCAACTGAATGAACATGTAAATATGAAGATTATGAGTGTATAAACTCATAAAAATTCAAGGAAGAAAACCGGATGTAGAGTGGAGAGGCTTAAGGTATGTTTTTACCTTAAAATGCACTTTTGAGCAACCTTGGTCCCTCTACTTGTCTCAAACGAGTTTGGAAGTTGTTCTAACCTTAGAACACTGAGAATGAGCCATAGGAACAGATGAGCCATGAAATCTAGGTGTAGGTAGTGAAGAGATGAAGAAAAAGAGCTAAAAATGACCTTAAAACACTTACCTTAAGAGCTTAGGAGTTAGATCTTCCTTCCATGCTCAAGAACAAAGCTTGAGAGCTGCTAGGAAGGAGAGGAGCTCGGTTGGAGAGGCTGGGATAGACAAGGAGGAAGGAAGAGGTGGAAAGGTTGGAAATAATTGAAAAAGTAAGTTTATTTTCAAAAGTAAATGTGTTAGGTAGCAATTTGTCTAACAATCATTGTATGCTGTCTCCTCCCCTATTTCCAGCCAATTCCCTTGAGGTCAAATGGGTCATTATTTGACCATTGACCATACTTGGTCAATTTGACTCATGTGGGCCCCACTTTAGGGTTTTATTAATATTTTAATATTAAATTTGTAAAAATTCGTAAATTTCTGGAACTAAATTCCTGATATGATATAATGTGATATATTATCATATTTAAAGGTAATTATAACCTTTAAGCCCATTAAAAATCAATTTATAAGGCAATCTCACAAAAACGTGCTTTAAGGTGTTTTAGTGCACATTTTTTGTCACAGGGTGTTCCTGAGCTTAGTTCTCCTTGAGAACGGTTTTTTGTGTGTTCTTACTTCATTATAATACTTAGGAATCCACTTTGGATCCTATTTGAGGTCATACAATCTTTATGGTGCTTTAAAGCACATTTTTGGCTTTACCGATCTTAAGACGTGTTTTGCCTTGTTGAGATCTTTTAGATTGTTCCCTAATAGTAATTAGATGTTTATTAATCATCTTAGATCATTAACAGATCATTTAATTAAGTTTTAAAGGTTAGGGGTATTTCAGCTAAGGTGTTGGTTGTTTGTGAAGAAGTGGTATCTCATGTTGTTGATCTTGAGGATGGGCTCTCCTCCGCTGCAGTAACATTGAGAAGTGGAAGGCAGTTGGAAGATACGCAAAAAGAACAAGTGGCTGAAGACCAAACTGGTGAAGAGATCAACCTTACTACTGTTGATGTACCATCAGGGTCTTCAGTCCCTCCTGTGGTAGATTCTGAGGAGATCCAGGCTCCTATTCTTCCTACTACGTCTCCTTCTCGTATTACTATTGATGTTTCTACTTCCTCTCCTAAGCATGTTGAACTTCCATTTCCTAATAGGATGAAGAAGAAACATTTAGATAAACAATTTGCTATGTTTTTGAGCATTTTTAAGAAGCTAATACTTGATATTCCTTTGATTGATGCTTTGCAGGACATGCCTAACTATGCTAAATTTTTGTAGGATCTTCTGAAAAAAAAAAGACGAAAGAGGATAAAGAAACAGTCCACCTGACAGAGGAGTGCTCTATGCCTTCTTCGATCACGTCCTCCTAAGCAGAAGGATCCAGACAATCCCATTGTCCCTTGTTTCATTGGCGATGTGGACTGCGTCAGTGGCTTGTGTGACTTGGGTGCTAGCATCAACATTATTCCCTACGCCACCTTCTTGAAGGTAAGAGGCGGAGAGCTGCAACCAGTCCCCTTCAAGCTTTAGCTAGCCGATAGATCTGAGATCAAACCAATGGGTATTGTACGGGATTTAATAGTTAGGGTGGATCATTTTATTTTTCCTGCTGATTTTATTGTGTTAGATATGGATGATGATGTAGAAGTTCCTCTTATTTTGGGCTGACCTTTTCTGAGTACTGCTAAAGCTGTTATTGATGTGCATGTTGGTAAGATTACTTTGCGGTATGAGGGAAAAAAGATTGGGTTTGAAATGAAGAAGATGATGAGGCCAGCTTCTAATTCTGCTCATTCAGTGATGTCGGTAAGTTTGGTAAATGATGATGGAGAAGATTTTGATTTGTTAGATAATGATGACATGTTCTCTTATACTTCTTTTTCACTTATTGATTCTGAGCCATTAGAGCAAGTTCTTGTTGCTTCTTTGGAGGAAAAGACTGTAATTATTGAGGTTAATGTAGCTTGCTCATATGGAGAGAGGAAGGGTTGGTTTTCAAGCTTATCGCTCTTCCTTTGTAGAGGCTAGACAGAGAGATTCAGAGGCCTATTCCTTCTGTCGAGCAGCCACCTAAACTCGAGCTTAAGGAGCTCCCTTATTACCTTAAGTATTCTTTTCTTGCAGATAATAATTGCTTGCCTGTCATTGTTTCTTCTTCTTTGACTTCTGGGCAGGAAGGCAAGTTACTTGAGGTTTTGAAGAGGCACAAGAGAGCAATCGGGTGGACGTTAGCTGACATCAAGGGCATTAATTGACCCAGGCTTCTGTACACATCACATCTATATGGAGGAGGATTACAAGCCTGTCAGACAACGACATCGTCGGCTCAACCCCAACATGCAAGAAGTTGTCAAGAAAGAGGTGTTGAAGCTTATAGACGCTGGGATCATCTACCCCATATCTAACAGTACATGGGTGAGTCCTGTACAGGTAGTCCCTAAGAAAGGTGGGTTTGAGGCTGTTCTGAATGATAAAGGTGAGTCAATTCCTCAAAGAAAAATCACTGGTTGGCGTATGTGTATAGATTATAAGCGCTTAAATTCTGCCACCAGGAAAGATCATTTCCCTCTACCTTTTATTGATCAAATGCCTGAGAGGTTGGCTGGGCAAGAGTATTATTGCTTTTTAGATGGTTTTTTAGGGTACTTTCAGATTCCTAATGCGCTAGAGGAGCAAGACAAGACCACTTTCACTTGTCCTTATGGTACCTTTACGTAAAGAAGAATGACCTTTGAACTATGCAATGTTCCTACCACCTTTCAGTGTTGCATGCAGGCGATCTTCGCAGACTTCATCGAGTAGAGCATTAAGGTATTTATGGATGATTTTTCTGTTTATGGCTCTAGCTTTGATGTTTGTTTGGCGCAGCTTGATCAAATCTTAGGCCAATGTGAAGAGACAAACCTGGTTCTCAACTAGGAGAAGTGTCACTTTATGGTCAAGGATGGGATTGTGCTCAACCACAATGTTTTTACTAAGGGGATTGAGGTTGATCAAGCTTTTTTAGGACATGCAGGTTTCTATAGGCGGCTTATTCATGATTTCCCTAAAATTGCAAAACCGTTGACTTACATGCTTCTGAAAGATGCCCCATTTGTTTTTTCTGATGATTACGTATCTGCTTTTGATTTGATTAAGAAAAAATTGGTAGTTGCACCCATTGTTGTTTCACTTGACTGGTCATTACCTTTTGAGATTTTGTGTGATGCCAGTGATTATGCAGTGGGGGCAACTCTATGCCAGAGGAAAGACAAAATTCTCAGGGTCATTGCTTATGCAAGCAAAACATTGAATGACGTCCAGAGGAACTACACCACCACTGAAAAAGAGCTTCTGAGTGTGGTATTTCCCTAGATAAATTTAGATCATATCTTTGGGGGAGTAATGTAATTGTTCATAGTGACCACACTGCTCTAAGATATTTATTTGCTAAGAAATAGGCTAAGCCCCGCTTCCTTCATTGGATTCTCTTGTTACAGGAATTTGACATTGAAGTGAGGGACAAGAGTGGTAAACTGAATGTCGTGACTGATCATCTTTCTCAGTTGGTAGTTCCTGATGATGGTGTACCAATTAATGAATTCTTTCCTGATGAAACTGTTTTTGTTTTGCATAAGGTGCAAGAGCCATGGTATGGTGACCTGGCCAATTATCTTGTTTCTGGGGTGGTACCTCATGATTTCTCTTATGCTCAGAGAAAGAAATTCCTTTCTGACTCTCGTCATTATATTTGGGAAGACCCTCACTTGTTTTGAGTAAGTGCAGATGGGTTGATTCATAGGTGTCTTCCTGATGATGAGGTGAGCAGTGTGCTCGAGTTCTATCACTCTAGAGAGGCGGGAGGTCACCATGGTTCTCATAGGACAGATGCAAAGGTTTTAGAGTCCGGTTTCAATTGGCCTACTCTTCATAAAGATTGCCAAGCCTTTGTAGCCAAGTGTGATAGTTGTCTGAGGCTAGGAAACACTTCTTGATGGCACGAGATGCCCCAGCACGGTATTTTAGAAGTTGAATTATTTGATTGCTACGGTATTGATTTTATGGGCCCTTCTCCTTCTTCTCAGGGTTACCAGTACATTCTCGTGGCCGTTGACTATGTCTCAAAGTGGGTGGAGGCTATTCCTTGCCAGCATGCTGATTCCAAAACAATGGTCAAATTTCTAAAGAAGCACTTCTTAACTCGCTTCGGGGTTCCTAGTGTAATATCTCACTTATTAAATTCGTAATTAATCTCTCACGTAACGTAAATAAAGGCGTCTTACATCGGAAGTCTAATCGGTACTAATCCTCACATGGGTGTCACTTGCCCTTACTCGCCCATGCGAGTAAGGAAGCAAAACCAAATAACAACAATACTAAACCGTAGTGATGAACAAGATGCCAACTAATCTAATAACAACTCGATATACATAACTAGTGAGCAACTAAAATACTTCCCAAATTTAGAACATACTTAATACAGCTAATTCTAAAAATGCAATAAACGTAAGGTCATCAACGTCTACCCAGAAGTCCCGCTCTCCGGCTTCATTGCTCGACCATTCACCTGACAGCATGCCGTGGAGGCTTAGCAATAAACACTAAGTATGCTAGGTGGACCCTATCAGTCACTTAAGTAGTTTATTAGCCATCTTAATATTAGATTCATTTCATGCTTTGGGCGGTTTACAGTTATAAAAATGTTGTAAAGAAACATGCGTAAACATCGAGTATTCAATTATCAGGTCCACTTCAATCCATAAATAATCATCACACAATGTAATACAATCCATGAACAACCACAGCACAACATGAAAATCATTAAACACGAAAGATGTTCGCCGTTTGGCCTCTAAGGCCCGTTTAGTTGTTGCTCCCACGTATGAGGATGAATTAAGCATCGTAATACCAATTAAGTTACACTTGTTAGTTAGTATCATGGTTACCAATATCCAATGACAGACGTCTTGTTAGTAGACACCTTGTCATCCACACATTCTCTTGTTGTCACTTATTATATGGCGGGACACCAATGGTAGTAGCCATTCCCGTAATGTGGGAACTACAAACTTCTTTACGTAACCTATTGTATGGTGGGACACCGATGGCCGCAGCCATCCCCTTAACACGGGGACTCCGTCCAATGATCTATGCGATCGAATGGAGTACTATGTGAGTAGACCTGTACTAGTCATCCACTCTATTGTGATCACTATGCGTAACCAGCTAGTCCGAGACTACACTGGTTTCCCTCATACACCAAACCTCCATTATGTGATTAGTTGTTAATCAATTACCTCAAGTATAGTCTTAGGTTTTGGAGAGTTTCATTTTTATCATGGCAGCCCTCGGTGTCTTGCGCACTTGCTAGAAATGGTCTAGATTACATTCATGTTTGAGATTCAAGCTCTAGAGACCGACATTGTCGTGTCTCGTACATAAGTGCTTTACATAGGTTAATACATGTAATTATAATACTATACGTATTATGTTGTCAGTAACAGCTTCATTCCTTGCTCGCATATGTATGTTTGTATAAGTCAATCTATAGTTGACGTAGTATTAGTCCGAAAGGACATTCACGCAAGATACAATAACGGTGCGAGATAAAACAAACATGTAAACATTCTTAATCCACACAACCATACACATAATGCAAACAGTTATTTTGATATATTAAAAACTACGAAATTAATCTTAGAAATTATTAAATAAAATAAACCTACGGGTTGCAAAATAACTCTCGGTCGTAGCAGTAAAGTAATATAAGCAACCGGGGTGTCAAACCTGGGGACCAAGAAAATAAATTTAATCCAAGCAAAGGCTGTAAATCAGGGGAAATTGTTGATCAAATAAAATTAAGAAAAGCAAAGAGTGACTGATTAAAATATAACGAAAGCGGAACTCTGGGTTTAGGTGGTCTTTCCTAGTTAAGTCGTGCAATTCCGTTACCAGTTGATTAGGGATTAGGGTTCGGCAAATTCTGACAAGTTTCTGAAAGACTAAATCCAAGCCAATTAGAACTCCACTGTGTAGAACACGGCAGATTAAATCGTAAACCTATCACTACTAACGTAGAGGGATTAAGCATATGAATTAAAATTGCATCTGAAGGCTAACTCATCAATCAGATTAAGTTATCCACAGATTGACAGATTATAACAACCTAGTTATCAATCACGGATCAGATCTTGACAACTTTCACAAAGCTAAAAATAAAGTTGCAAATTTTATTGATAGCGTAAACAATATTTATAATCTGAAACAAACCCAAGTTTAATCCCATATCGACTGATAATAAAACTACAAAACCTAACTATATACAACCACCATTCCCCGGAGTTTATTCCTTTAGCCAAGCATAGAAACAAATGAAACAACATAGGAAGAAGGTGAAGAAATCATCTCTGTGTTAATCTTGAGATCTGCAAGGAGTCAAGTTGAGCAGACCGAAGAAATCGAAGCAGAAAATCTTTTTCTGATGTTGAAGAGGATTTGCGGCACTACGCTAGTCTTCGAAATGCCTCGTTTCTGATTTTCTGAATTCTAAATCAATAATCCCCCAATGTCTCTCGCGTACCCGTTTTAAAATAGAAGATTGAACATAAAATGGACGCGTCCGGCAAACTGTCCGGGTAAGTTAGCCGAAAAAGAGATAGAGTTGTCAGGCGAGATTCTGTTGCTTTGTGAGACGTCTGGCTTTACGTCCGGGTTAGTTTGCCGGAGACCCTGGTTGGATGAAAATATATATCGAAATCTCCGCGTTCGTAAATATTTCTGTCCATCTGAGCACGCCCGGTTTACAGGGTCGGATAGGAGAGCCGGACACGTTAAAGCTTCGAGAAGTCAGAATTCGTTCACGTCCGGGTCAGCGTCCGGGTGAGTTTCTGAGACATGTACAACGTGTCCGGACAACTGGGTCGGACGTAAGTCCGGACATGACCCAGTTTTTTCCCTTTCGCACCGAATTTCTCCCAGATCGCGTCCTAAGTTATAAAAACTCCAAAACAAGCTAATGTGAGGTATTTTCATTTTAATAAAGATATAAACATCATAAAATCATAAACTTAGGAAAAGGACAAGAAATATATGGGTTTAGGCACTAAAAGATATAACAATAATCGGTGCATCAAATTCCCCCACACTTATCCTTTGCTTGTCCCCAAGCAAATGTCTTAAACAAAAGTTTAAGCAAGCCAATAGATACCAACCAACGAGAGAGAGAGCACAGAAGAATACTTTGCAAGTCCTTTGATTCGGGGGATTAGATTTTTTAACTCTATGTAAAAGAATTTTCAGAACAAACCAAGAAGTCCAAGAAGTCATAGAAAGCTTTGAGAGAGAAGAACCATAAGAACTGAGCCTTTAACCTTGAGCCAAACAACCATTTCCTTCACATTCCTTTTCGAACGACAAAGGGCATGAAGTAAGATCCTATTCCATTTTACCTTTCAATGTCACGCACTCATGATCCCATAGATAGAATTTATTGAAGACATTCAGCTCAAAAGATGCATAGATACTTCAATTGAAGTTCATTTGTTTCTTTCACCTCAGACTTTTTTCTCCACCCATGTAGCGGCTTTGGGTCAACTATCCCAGATCACAAGGACCTTAGGTAGCTAGGTGATAAGGCACCCCAAAGGACTTAATAACCGAGTGAAAGAGGCCTATTTTAGGATCAGAAAAATGCCTTAAAGGATCAGCGGAGTACCTTGCCTTTGTTCTTTTCCACCTTCCATTCCACTCACTCCCAGGCTCAAAGTTAAAAACAAGTTTCAGATAGCAAAAATTCTCAATCATATTAGCATTAGTAGACAATGACTTCAATTTTAGCAATAAAACCACGATAATTAGAATGAAAAAAAATTGCACACCCCTAAACCTGTCAACTTGCTTAGCTTCTTCTGTGTCTCTCTTTTAGTTATCTCCATTAACAAGACTCAAATAAGTACAAGAAAGACAAACTCAAGAACAAGTCGCGACAGAGTCATTCGTCCCCCACACTTAGGGCAAAGCAATGCCCTCATTGCGTAGAAAGAATTAATTCAAACTAGTGCATGAAATCCAAAGGGGTCAATCAGCAAAGCAAAACAAAGGGGAGCATTAAAAGTATAGAAGCATATAATGAATAGAATACTCCCCAAGGTTCCGGATAGCAGGAGTGTGTGCATAGTAGAAAGAAGTCTCCTACACGTGTGGTGCGTCAGAAAGAGAACAGAATAGCATGAGAAAAATAAAAGGCTGCAAAGCAAAGCATAAGAGACATAAAATAACACACAATTTAGTAGTAAATAGAATAATAACATAAGACAAAATACTCCTGGAAGGAGGTCGTTTGTTTTTTTTCGTGTTTTTGTGTTTGTTTCTCGGTTTTTTTTTCTTTTTGTTTTTAGAACATAAAATACAACAAAAAATAAATAACGAAATAAAGTCAAATACAAAAAGAAAGTAAATAATATAAAGAACAAAAACAAAAATAAAATAAAAAGAAAAAATGGATCACTGAGGTGGCTGAGGCGGTGGTGGAGCTCCCTGACGAAGGCCAGCGAGAAGGCGCTCCAAAATCTCAGCTGTCTGCCTCAAAACAACATCAGTCTGCGGAAAATGATGACACGTCTCCTGCTGGAAAGTCTCGCTGTGGTATAGACGCTTGGAGATCTGCTGCTGAGCCTGGAACATCTCCTACTGCATCCTCTGCATATCACTCAGCTGTGCCTGAAGCTCTGGAGGAACAGTCATCACTGGAGGAGGGGGAGGCTGCATGACTGAAGTAGTAGGTGCTCGAGACCGAGATCCTCCTGAAGAAGAGGACCCAACATTAGAAAGGCCTGAGCTACCTCGCACCCAGGTGCCGTCATCGAGTCGAATGAAACCCCACCTCTTACAGGTCTTTAGAGTGATGGGGTCTCCCCCTCGTGTACGTCCACACCCATGAGGACGTCCTCTAGGAGCGTAGTGGCCACGAAATGGTGAATGAAAAAGGGAAAGTGTAACACCCCATCCAACAATAAACACATAACAACAATCTGCAGCGGAAAATATTCTTCATCACATTACTTAACTCGTTGGTGTTACACGCCGTTAACCACCCACGTGGCTAATAAGGCTATTACATATACATTGTACCGGTCTGATGGACTAGATTCCCGAGCGACCACACATTACTGACCCTTCCATTAACAATAGAAACAACATACACCTTCCAACTGTACCGAGTATTCACATACTAATGCCGATAACAATTTCGGTCTTACTACACCTACTGCATATATATACAACTTAAATGATTATCCATGTACAACGACTACCCCGTCCTACTCTCGAACGGCTTCCAGCTCTTTGTACCTCAAATAGGAAGAGAAGAGAAAGGGTGGCCCCCAAGGGGCTCAGCACCTTAGCTGGTATGGTAATCCCGCAGCCCACATGCTACCGGGCCACGCACAACTAATTGTCGTCTTAGCATGTGGTTGATTACATTTAAATCATGCATGTAACTTAAAACACACAACACGAATCATCCCGCCTCAATGGGCTCAACAAACAGATAACATATCCATACTTGATAGGTCACTCATGGTATTCATTACCCCTAGAGTGTTTCTCCTCTAATGGAGCTACTTCCTTAATAGACGACACTTACCCGTTATTCGGGTTATCCTTAAACGCCTCTTATCACAAACTGGGATTCATATCCATGATCCACATACTCCACATTTTACAACATATAACATACACTACAAAACAACACTTTTCACGTTTCAACGTGCACATAATAACATCGCAATAGAAATTGCATTATATCAACAACACATAACATAACGTGAGCGGTTCTCTTAGGAACCGACCCAAACATTGTTAATTCACTGGTGAGCCTAGAGAATGATGTCACCCTCATGATAAGCTCGTTATACAACACTCATTACCGTCCTAATAGTTGGACGAGTAACTTAAGTTAAGATGGTTCGGGTTTTGTGGCCCAAACACACCACACAAACACATGTTCCCCCTAAACCGATCATAAGTCAGAATAGCTAAGCTTTGGAGTAAGCTAATGGGAGATCATAACCCGTGAGGGAAACAACCATAACAGAGAGAAGGGTAAGGCTAAAAAGGATACCCACTCCCAAACAACGTGCGACCGGCCTAACCGGATTCCTCACCACTGTTAGTACATACTTACTTTTAGATATTACTTAGAACCCCACTATGGAGTCTATCACATCTACGCACCAAACAGTATTACAACTGGGTTAAACATACAAGGGAGATCCCTACATTCACATACACATATCACACAATTTACACACGCATAGCCGTGGTTAGAACGTCCCATGGTTAAGGTCGTTTAATCCGAATACCGAACTCTCATGTGATCCTAGACTCAGTTAGCTAAGGTTTAACACTTTCGAGGTTAAATGGTATTGGAGTTGAACACGCCACATAAATGAATTACTGTAAACTCATTACATGTTTAATCTTACAACGTGGCAAACAAACAGAAAAACACATTGGCATACAAGCCGGTGTAATCCGGTAGGACACAGGTTGCAAGAAAACCATACCTGTCACCAAAGTCCACTCTATCATGTCCACTTATGTTCCTCGAGCAATTCTTGAACAACTGATAACATTACATGTACTTTTATTAACATCGGGGTAACATGATTGTTTAAAGTCTAATGCTCATAACTTATCCCCGTTAACTTAGTTAAGTAACTTCACATTTTAACTTGTTTTACTTTTACATTTGATACAACTTTACCCCCACTATATTGTCATCATAACTCACTTAACATGTCCTCAACAATATTATAACATCATTACTTAATAATCCCCATCATCCTATAACCTTAAACAATGTTTCTGGTCCGACCGACCTTACCGACCGACCTTACACAAGGTCGGTCCATTCCAGAACACATTACCGTCAAAAATTCTACTCCGACCGACCTTGCAAGTTCGGTCCACAAGGTCGGTCCATTCCAGAAACAATTCTCGTACAAAAGTTTAGACACGACCGACCTTGCAAGTCCGGTCCCAAGGTCGGTCTATTCCAGAGACTTAATCCATACTAAAAATACAAGCCCGACTGACCTAGCAAGTCCGGTCCCCAAGGTCGTCCGTTCCAGAAACTCTTTCCGGTAGTGTAAACTGAGCTCGACCGAACTTGCAGGTCCGGTCCCTAAGGTCGGTCGGCTCCAGACCTTTGTTTCTAAAATCCCATTTGACTCCAAACTTCACCTCATAGTGCCCTAGTATGTTCTAATCACATTTGGCACTTCAAACACATCTTTAGCCATGTACTAAACTCCTTAAATCACACACCAAAACCATCTTTATCATTCCACAAAACAAAATCTCTTAATACTTGTACATTTTTCATTTGGTTTTCTAAGTGG
The DNA here is from genome assembly GCA_023374045.1 of Limonium bicolor. Taxonomy (NCBI): domain Eukaryota; kingdom Viridiplantae; phylum Streptophyta; class Magnoliopsida; order Caryophyllales; family Plumbaginaceae; genus Limonium; species Limonium bicolor. The sequence goes on from CM041776.1 coordinate 55,681,640, forward strand.
TATTTCACCTATAATGACCACTATACCAAGATGTTTCCTCTACACCTTAGCATCATCTCTCAACATCTTTTCTTACTAACTAAATCTCCTTTTTCACATCTACCTAAACATCATTTCCTCCTTTTACATCAACATTCCTAAACCTTAAACAAACTTCTCCAAGACTTTAATACATACTTTCTTCCATAGTAAAGCACTTGCTCATCTTTAACACTTCCTAGTTCACCAAAACTCATTTATGACACTTAGAACTTCTTATACATTTTCCAAATTTTGCCATAGCTTCTCTTGTATATTCTCACATCCAAACACTTAGGTTTTTACCTTACTTCATTCAAGAACACCTAAGTCCATCAAGAACTTTCTCACACACAACACTTCACCAAATTCACACTACTTCACAATATAGTGCATAAACTTAAATTGCTTGGCACTTAGGCCCTAAAATAACATGGCTCTTAGGCCCTTAAATTGCATAAACCTTAAACACTGAATTTCCACATAAATAATGCCTTTGACCTGCAATTACATACAACAACACATATGCCCTTTAATAGTTTCCTTGAGAGCATTTTACTAGGTCATTCACCATTGGCTCCTTAGGTATTTTAATCAAGCAAATCAAGCTCATTTTCCTAAGGCATTTAAACTACATTGAGAAAGTTTGTTTACCTCTTTTCCTCACAAACTTCTTTCTTGTTTCCTTGTACCGAAAATAAGCAAGGAGTTTGATCACTTGTCAATTTTCTATTCAATATACATATAAGGGTAATGAGCTTAAAAATTCACACTTAAACTCATATACAAACCCTAGTTTAACATAAGTGTTTTCATACACTAAAATGATATTTACCTTTGGAATTTGAGAGGGAAACTTGAATAAGTAACAAGATAGGTCTCCACCAAGCCCTTGAATGGTTGGAATGAAGCTAGAACAAGGCAAGATGAAGGCACCATAAGTGGTGATTTTCGGCCACACACTAAAACAAGAGGAAACATTAATTTTCTATGACTTTCCTTACCTTGAAGCAAAGGAGAATGACAAGGCATGGAAAGGTGAGCTCAAGCTCTTTCAATGGAGAATCTTCATGGCACCAAAATGGAGTTCTTGAAGATTTGAAAAGAGAGAAGTGCAGAGCTTGACCTAACTAAGACAAATGTAGTCTTGAAATTGATTTTGGAGCATGGAATCATAAGTTACAAGTGAAAGAAGATGAAGAATGAGATGGTGCTGTAGCAAACCGAGAATGAAGCTTGGGAAATGATGAAGAAATCGTGTGAAATGAAAGGAAAGAAGAGAATGAGGTGAGAGAGTTCACTTTGTTAAGATATTTATGTATAAAAGCAAAATAGTACTTTACTTTATAAGTTTTACTTTTCTTATTAAACTAACAAGGGGGATGACTCATCCCTTGCAAAAACCGGCCCCCATTTAATACTAAGGGGTGTTTTGGTCTTTGTTGACCAATAACATAAAGTATAATAACATATGTTACAAACTAGCTTATAATAGTTACTATTCACTAAAACAAGGCACATAGATGTGAAATTTCTGATTTCCCATTGATTTAGACTTCCTAATGTGATACTAAGTAGTACACATGTTAATTAAAGAGTAATGATGGACATTTAGCCATTCAAAACTCATTTACAAGACAATTTTTCAAAAATGTGCTTTAAGGCTCCTTAAAGCACATTTAGTGTTTTAACTTGTTTTCAAGCTTGGTTTTCTTTAGTAATTGATTTAATATGCTCATTAACATATTTATAAGGTATAGATATGACCTTCTGGTCTTATACAAATTTATCCCAAGCTTAGAGCACATTTTGCCCATATTGACTTTAAGGCATTTATTTGTGTTTTGTTTGGTTTAATTGTCTACCAAGGTTTTCTAAGGACTTAATTAGCCTTATTAAATCATAATTGAATATTATTAAGTCTTGGTAGGCTCTTTGGTTCCTAACCAAGTTCACTCCAAGCTTAGAGCATGTTTTTGCTCAAATTGTATCTTAGAGCTTTATTGCATATTACTATGGTTTAAATTGTTCACTAATGTTTCTAAGGCACTTTTAGCCTTTACGTACCATAGTTTAAATGTTTAACGACATATCAAGATTTGGGGTATTTCAGAAAGATAGGAGTGACCCTCTTCTTCTTCGTCCTGAGATAGCTGACCACCTTATGCAGCTGATGAAACATGACAAAAGGGATGGATCATGACAAAAGGGATGGATATGTGCTGAGCAGGATGAGGAGGAGCAGACAGCAGGTAGTCAAAAAGCACACAGTCCTCGTTAGAAGCATCATTTCCAGCATGAGGGCGGATCTGATGGCTGAGGATCTCTGCCAATAATCTCTGCATAAGGGTCAGGAAGCTGGAGTAAGGGAGAACGTCCTTGCTCTCCTCTCCTCTATGGCGTCGGGTGCAGCCAACCTCATGAATCCACTTCGCCTTCGTACAACGCAAAAAGTTCTCGTGGAACTCCATGTGGGCCTCATCATTATCTGGAATGTCATAGAGAAGGCTGAAGGAGGCCGGAGTGATCTCAACGGGGTGATGACGAACATATGACATAAGTAAATGCGTCGAGTTGCTCGCCTGGGCATTAGTGTAAAACACTCAGACCAATGCCGCAGAAAAGAGTCCCTCGCCCATCCGGAGGACCTTCCCCAAACCAAAGGGCTCAAAAAGTGCATCCAGCCTAGTAGAAAGCACAACCTCGGTAGAAATGCGTCTCTCCATCACAAAATTCCCACCCTGGTCGAACCAGGCACAGGCAGCATTAGAGAAGGAGGAGCAGACGACTCAGCTGGGCGCTTGCCCCTAGAGGAACCTGTAGAACTACCTCCTCGAGTTCGAACCATCTTACATGAAATAAAAAAACAAGAAACCAAAACGAAACAAAACAAACAGAAAGCAATAATTAAAATCCAAAGAACGCTCAAGATGAATCCAAACAGCCCACCAGCGACCACTGAATCGGATAAAAATCAACGATACCCCACAATCAAAGCTAAGCAGTCCAAAACTCAGTAAGATCAGAAAAATATAGCATATATTAATAGTACCAAAACCAGGAATCAACTGCAAAAATTCAGCATGTCCGTACTGGTGTCCGGGGAAGTTGGCCAGACAGCCAAGCCGGAACCATCGAAGAACCCTAAATCGCCCGCAGCGAACAGAAAATCCCCAAATATCAACAAAAAGTCCACAATCAACAACCAGAAACCAGAAACATATCAAAATAATAGTAATGAACTTGTAATATCGACAAATTGACTGTGAATCAACAAATTTTGTTCATAAGTTCGACAAAACACCTGGATTTGAGAGGTTGAAGAAGGGAAAATTCGACAGGAATCAGTGGCGGACTCTGGTGGGCGGCATCGGCGGTCTGTGGCGGACGTCAGAACAGGAACAAGGGAGTAGGAGCGCTAGTCGGGGCAGATGCGGCGGTCTAGGTTGGGCTGGCGAAAATGGCGGAAGAGAACTGGGGAAGGAAGAAAGAAATGAAACAAAATCGCGGCGTCCGTGTTTTTTTTTGAAGAAGACAAGCGTCCGGACCTTCCTGGTGAGAATGCCAGACGTGGCGAAAGGTTGGTACCTATCCGTGCCTTGCGTCCGCACCAGTAAGCCGAACACGGGTAAATTATCCCTTTAATGCGTCCGGGAGACTGAGTCGGACGCTCAGCCGGACTCGTGTAATTTTTTTTAATAAATAAATTTGTAGAGAAATAAAGACCACAATAAAACAACTACCAAAATTCTACACACTACATACAAATGATGAATAAAGGAGAGAAGAATACTCCCCTAGCTTACACGCACAAATCTTTGAAACACCCCCACACTTGACTTCAGCTGTGGAATGGGGAGAATATTCCTACAAAGTTTATTTAACAGCCTGTAACACCCCATCCAACTACATACACATAACAACATTCTGCAGCGGAAAATACACTACTTCACATATCTTAACTCGTTGGTGTTACACGCCGATAACCACCCACGTGGCTAACAAGGCTATTACACATATACATTGTACCGGTCTGATGGACTAGACTCCCGAGCAACTGTACCTTACTATACTTTTCCATTAACAACAACCAACAAACATAAGCCTTCCAACTGTACCGAGTATTTACAAATTGATGCCGATAACAGTTTCGGTCTTACTACACCTGCTGTATATATACAACTTAAATGATTACCCTTGTACAACGACTACCCCGTCCTACTCTCGAACGGCTTCCAGCTCTTGTACCTGAAATAGGAAAAGTAGAGAAAGGGTTGCCCCCAAGGGGCTCAGCACCTTTGCTGGTATGGTAATCCCGCAGCCCACATGCTACCGGGCCACGCACAACTAATTGTCGTCTTAGCATGCAGTTGATTATATTTAAATCATGCATGCAACTGTAAACATACAACACACAACATTTCGCCTCAATGGGCTCAATAAACGGATAATACATCCTTATTTGATCAGTCACTCATGGTATTCATTATCCCTAGAGTGTTTCTCCTCTAATGGAGCTACTTCCTTAATAGACGACAATTTACCCATTAATCGGGTTATCCCTAAACGCCTCTTATTACAGACTGGGATTCATATCCATGGTCCACATACTCCACATTTTACAACATATAACTGCATCACATAAAAAAACATAACAACACTTTTCACGTTTCGACGTGCGCATAATAACATCGCAATAGAAATTGCATTACAACAACATCACATAACATAACGGGAACGGTCCTCTAAGGAACCGACCCAAACATTGTTAATTCACTGGTGAGCCTAGAGAATGATGTCACCCTCGTGATAAGCTCGTTATACAACAACAACAACAACACTCATTACCGTCCTAATAGTCGGACGAGTAACTTAAGTTAAGATGGTTCGGGTTTGGAGGCCCGAACACACCACACAAACACATGTTCCCCCTAAACCGATCTTAAGTCAGAATAGCCAAGCTTTGGAATAAGCTAATGGGAGATCATAACCCATGAGGGAAACAACCATAACAGAGAGAAGGGTAAGGCTAAGAAGGATACCCACTCCCAAACAACGCGCGACCGGCCAAACCGGATTCCTCACCACTGTTAGTACATACTTACTTTTAGATATTAGTTAGAACCCCACTATGGAGTCTATCACATCTTCGCACCATACAGTATTACAACTGGGTTAAACACACAAGGGAGATCCCTACATTCACATACACATATCACACAATTAACACACGCATAGCCGTGGTTAGAACGTCCCATGGTTCGGGTCGTTTACTCCGAATACCGAACTCTCATGTGGTCCTAGACTCAGTTAACTAAGGTTAACACTTCCGAGGTTAGATGGTATCGGAGTTGAACACGCCACATAAATGAATTACTGTAAACTCATTACATGTTTTATCTTACAACGTGGCAAACATACAAAAAAACACATTGGCATACAAGCCGGTGTAATCCGGTAGGACACAGGTTGCAAGAAAACCATACCTGTCACCGGAGTCCACTTTACCACGTCCACTTATGTTCCTCGAGCAATTCTCGAACAACTGATAACATTACATGTACTTTTATTAACATCGGGGTAGCATGGTTATTTAATGTCTAATTCTTATAACATTTCCCCGTTAACTTAGTTACATAACTTCACTTTTTAACTTGTTTTACTTTTACATTTTAATACATCTTTTCCCCCACTAAATTGTCATTATAACCCACCTAACATGTCTTAAACAACCTTATAACATCATTTCTAATCAATCCACATCATTACATATCATTTTATAACCTTAAACAATGTTTTTTGGTCCGACCGACCTTACCGACCGACCTTACACAAGGTCGGTCCATTCCAGAACACTTACCGTAAAAATTTCTACTCCGACCGACCTTGTATGTTCGGTCGCATGTTCGGTCCATTCCCGAGTTTCTTCCCTTTGAAAATTCAGGCCCGACCGAACTTGTCAAGTCCGGTCCCATGTTCGGTCGATTCCAGAAACTTAATTCGTACACAAAATACAAGCCGACCGACCTTGCAAGTCCGGTCCCCAAGGTCGGTCCATTCCAGAAACTAATTCTCGCAGGGTAAACTAGGCTCGACCGACCTTGGCAAGTTCGGTCGCAAGGTCGTCTGCCCAGACCTTTATTTTTCATTGCCCATTTCTCCAAACTTCACCTCATATATCCTAATATGTCCTAACCTCATTTGGGCACTTCAAACCATCTTTAGCCATGTACTAAACTCTTTAAATCACACACCAAAACCATCTTATCATTCACAAATTTCTTAAAAATTCTTAGCACTTGGAATGTTTCCTCCTTAAGATTTCTAAGTGGTATTTCACCAATAATGACCACTATACCAAGGTGTTTCCTCTACACCTTAACATCATCTCTCAAACTTCTTTTCTTACTAACTAAATCTCCTTTTTCACATCTTACCTAAACATCACTTCTTCCTTGTACATCAATATTCTTAAACCTAAAACAAACTTCTCCAAGACTTAAATACATTCTCAAAAACACACATTGAATTCCTAGAACTTCCAAGATAATACCTAAATCCTTGCATCACTCTAAATCACCTTAATAATTTTTCTCCCAAGTAAAACATTTGTTCACCTTTAACACTTCCTAGTTCACCAAAACTTACTTAAAACACTTAGAACTTCTTACACATTTCCCAAATTTGGCCATAGCTTCTCTTGTATATACTCACATCCAAACACTTAGGTTTTTACCTTATTTCATCCAAGAACACCAAAAATCCATCAAACACAGTTTTATACACAAACTTCACACATTTAGCACTACATCACAATATAGTGCATAAGCTTAAATTGTTTGGCAGTTAGGCCCTTAAATAACATGGCTCTTAGGCCCTTAAATACATTAAACTTAAACACTGAATCTCCCCCATATAAATTGCCTTTAACCTGTAATTACATACAACAACACATATGCCCTTTAATAGTTTCCTTGAGAGCATTTCACTAGGTCATTCACCTTTGGATCCTTAGGTATTTTATTAAGCAAATCAAGCTCATTTTCCTATGGCATTTAAACTACATTGAGATAGTTTGCTTACCTCTTTTTCCTCACAAACTTCTTTCTTGTTTCCTTGTAAAACCGGTAGGATGTTTGGTTGTTTGTAAACTTCTAAACAATGTACAAATAATAGAATGAGTATTCAAGCATTATGCTTCATCTCATTGTAAACCCTAGTTACACATATTGTTTTAACATATTAAGGTAATTGTTTTACCTTGGAATTGGAAGAGAACTTGAATAAGTATCAAGAGAGGACTCCTCCTAGCCCTTGGAAGATTCAAATGAAGCTAAAACAAGCAAGGTGAAAACACCATTGTGAGGTGAATTTTCGGACATCATATAAACATGGAGGAAACATGGATTTTCTTTGAGTTTCCTTACCTTGAAGCAAAGGAGAACAATAATATGTGAAAAGGTAAGCTCAAGCTCCTTCAATGGTGAATCTCCATGGCACCAAAATTGAGTTCTTGAAGATTTGAAAAGATAGAAGTGTAGAGCTTGGTCTAACTAAGACAAATATGGTCTTAGAATTTGATTTGGAGCATGGAGTTGGATTTGGCAAAGAAATGAAGATGGAGAAGAGGGGTTGCTATAGCAAATCGTAAATGGAGCTTGGGAGAAGATGAAGAAACTGTGTGAAATGAAAGGAAATAAGAGAATGAGGTGAGAGAGAGAGTTCACTTGTTAAGATATTTATGTATAAAGCAAAATAGTACTTTACTTTATAAGCTTTACTTTCCTTATTTTATTTCTTTTACATGTTGGTGACTCACACCTTGAAAAACCGGCCCCCATATAATTAAGAAGGGTATTTTGGTCTTTGTTGACCAATTAACTTACTTACAATAACATATGTTACAAACTAGCTTATAAAAGTTACTATTCATAAAAACAAGGCACATAGAAGTGAAATTTTTGAATTCCCATTGATATAGACTTCCAAATGTGATACTATATAGTACACATGTTAATTAAAGAGTAATAATGGACATCTATCCATTCAAAACTCATTTACAAGACAATTCTCAAAAACGTGCTTTAAGACTCCTTAAAGCACATTTTGTGTTTTAACTGGTTTTCAAGCTTGGTTTTCTTTGGTAATTGACTTAATATGTTCATTAACATTTATAAGGTATAGGTATGACCCTTAGGTCTACAAGTTTATCCCAAGCTTAGAGCACATTTTTGCTCTTATCGACTTTAAGGCATTTATTTGTGTTTGTTAGTTAACTGTCTACCAAAGTTTCCTAAGGACTTAATTTGCCTTATTAAATCATAATTGACTATTATATAGTCTTGGTAAGTTCTTTGGTTCCTAACCAAGTTCACTCCAAGCTTAAAGCATGTTTTTGCTCAAACTGTATCTTAGTGCTTTATTGCATTTTACTATGGTTTAAATTGTTCATGAGTTTTAAGGCACTTTTTAGCCTTTACACTCCATAGTTTAATATTTAAACCACATATCAAGGTTTGGGGTATTTCAATCTACCCCCCTTAAAGAACTTCGTCCTCAAAGTTTACACTTCCACACACATCTCGGATTAGAATACGGGATTACTTATAGAAATAAAACATCTATACCAAACACACTTTACATCACAACCTCGGACTTAATGGTCCGGGTAACACTTCACATCCATACATAACATAACATAACATACTTACATGATAACCTCGGACTCAATGGTCCGGGTATCTTAACAATATTTGCACATACATAACAACCCTTAGACTCTCTGGTCTGGGTAATATAACAACCTTTAACATATAGGTCTATGTATCACAACACATTTAGACTCATAGGTCTTAATAGCATACACTTAGGAACTCAAGGTCAAAATAATATTTATTACACATACCAACAAACATGTCATAGCATGTATAGCAATCAAAAATATCTTTGACATACACTGTGATCCCGCAGAACCCAGTCGCGATGGACACCTTCCGTCCCCGTGCCTTTGGGAAATCAAAACAATCACTTAAATTTGAATTTTTTTTTTGTGAAGTTAAGTAAGAGAACTTTAATTATGTAAAGTATCTATCGACGTTTTATAAATACCAATTGAAAATCCTTTTGAAAACACACACAACTCCAAGTCCAACTTATGGTCTTTGCTTCTTTTCTTAGCTTGGTTATTTGTGACCACTTAAGGGGAGCTTCAAGAGTCATCCAACCCTGATGTGATCAGCATCAGTGTTGAACTATCCTTCCACCCCAATTTGTGTTCGGCTTCCCTGATCTCATGATAATCAAGTTTCACCTCCCACTTCAATTTCAAGCATCAAATAAATCACTCATTTCCAATTTTCTATCTTTTTAATCATTCTACTCATGATCATAACATCTCCAAGGGATAGAACTTCGTCTATCAGTTATTTCCATAAACTTTGATCCTGTTGCCTAGGGAATCTTATTCTCGCTAGGTTCTATGTCGGTTTCATACCCTTTCATGAATTATTATATAGTATATATATACACATATATTTTATCAAAATACATCACACACTATCACATTTATACACTGTCGGGGTTTTGTTCCCCGGGAGTTTCTCTACTCCCCACACCTGTATCATCACACACCACTGTTAACCAATAAACACACTTATCATAATGGTATTCGCATCTTCTGTGCGCAATTACCACAATTAAACCATGAATGAATACGTATGTTTACATAACACACACACACCAATCATCAAAACAATAACTTTATGCTATGCACAATATAAGTCACATACACTACGTACACTTGTACGGTAATACACACTAAGTGGTTTTGCGCTCTACCCCCCTTAAAAGGGATTACGCCCACGTAATCAATCACTAAACATTGGCTTAAAATGTTCTACCGTCGTGAAGTGTTTTAACTTCTACGCGGTCTATTACACAATGGATTCTGATTAGAGGATCTTAACCATATTGGCGGTTTAGTTCCTAAACCAAGAATTTTCATTGGAGTTTGTTTAAACTCTTAGTTGGTTTCGATTCTGGCCCGTTAGGCTTCTAGGCGTTAATAATTAGCCATTCATCTATGCTCACCATGTACATTCAACACTTGAATCACTGGCTCACTAGTTTCTGCTGCGAAATGTAATAATGTAGAGCTTAATTGCCCCATCTGTTATTCTTACTGTATTGTACATTCCCAATTGTCACCTTCATCTTGGTAACAATGGTTCTCAACCGACGTGGTATCTCTTACCGTTAGCGAATTGGTGAGTTATAAATTTCTATCCACTTCCATGACAATTTACTGTGTATACCGCTATGCATTTCACAATGATTGACTTGTTCCCTTCCGACTTACTGTCGGTTGAGATTGAGCTACTACCTAGTGTGTAGTGCTCTCTCAGCTATTTACAACATTTGGGGTATATTCCATACCGATATTTGGTGGTTAGTGCTATTATAGTCACTTACTATTAATAATGTCTCCACATTTGGTTTTGTACAAGTACTCTTTTATTGGTGCGGCCTTGCATTTCCTATGCATCGGCCATTATAACCTTATTTCTCCACAATTAACATGTTTCCAATTCCTAGCTATCCCACTCGATCATTACTGCGCAAGTGCAATACCAAAACACTCAGTCATACAGAGTGCAGAGGCGTAAACTCTTGACAGTAAATCCCTTATGTGATTCGCCATGGAATTCATACTGAGTTCCTCATCACATAGTTCTACCACTAGCTTATTGCCCAGTCCGTTTAACATCGCTTACCTTGCATCTCCATTGAGTTTAACTCACAACTGGTCTCATCTGCCATATTATCATTTAACAATACTTATACAACGGTCGCTTGCGGCGCATCGTGTTCTTACTCCTTGTATAACATCAGCTTATATCGTATTTACTGCCACATTAACTTCCACACATATACTCACATCATTCGTGTTATGGTTCGTCCTTTATTTGGATGACTACTATATGCTCCTTAAGCATTGATCAATAAGCCAGCATTATTCAGCTCGGTGCTTCACTTTATGCACACATACTACTAAACTAACTGCTCTAAAATAATAATAATATTGTCCATCCTTAACATATCTCTTGAGCTTGGTTCACATAACTACCGCTCCAGCGGTTTTACAGCAGCTGGAGTATCCCCACTCTTAATGCAGTGGTTCGTTCTCCACTCTATTCACTTATATAACATAAACTTCTGCAATCAGTCTAATTTATATAACACATTTTATTTGTGGCTTATAAGCCTTACTGCCTTGAGCTGCGCTCATTATAGGCTGTCTACATACATGTACTTCTTTGTACAACATTACATGGTTTGGATATTATGTTGAGGTCCACGACAAGGTCGTTGCATCCGTTTCCTTTTGAGATGTCAATTAGGATTGTCAGTCCGTTCTCTGACAAATTATGTCTAATTTGGGTGTTAGTTTCAACCCTTATGTTTCGAGCATGTCACTTCGTGCAACTCTTGTGATGCGAACACCTCAAGGATTGCCTCTGGGTGTTACTGAGTTATGCTTTTACATTGGTTCATACTTATTGGTACATTCAGTTAGCCATGCCGTTTGCGTTTAACTGGCTTATTATCTCTTCTGTGAAGATAACATTTCCCGGTAGTGTAGGTATCATATGGGAGTTTATCCGTTCATTGCACATTAATGTGTCCAATAGGATCTGCCTTGCATGCACAGGCTGGGTCACCATTCCAGCTATCATTTATCCCTGAGGATCCTTAAGACCATGTACGATTTGTACATAACAGTTAGTGCACTTCGCACCTCCTGACTCTAACATATCCTTGAAATAAATTCACTCTTCTTTGTCTCGTTTGCTAGCTGAGTTCCTTAACTTCAACCATCCTTGTAATCCTTAGCTCTTGTTTGACTCATACTGCTGACCGTAGTACGGAGTCGACTACCTCCCGTGTTCCGGACTCTACTCGTATACATATGTGGGGTACCATACTGATACATTACTACTTACCAACTAACCCATAAGCAGGTCTGTCAGGCCCACAAGCTCTATCGAGTGGCGGTTGTCCCAATTACAGTTGGGTACACTCGTGTTGTCCGCACGCCTAGGTGAAGTATTCTGTTGTCAACCCTTAGATTGTCCCTTGAACAATATACATTCCGTGCTTCCCGAACTTAATCGAGGGAAAGTTTATCCCATTGTTGAATTCTTATCAACTGCCCTGGGTTTTACTGGTTTGATAGAAGAAGGTTAGAAAGAGGTATTGGTTTGAAAGAAAATATGGTTTTGCAAAGAAAAGAGTTTGAATAAACTGGGTTTAGAAAAAATTCTCATGGTTTACAATGCCTTCTTGCCTTACCAAATCTAGCTTCTTGCTGACGGTGTACTTCCAATTACAGATAGTTAAGCTATCAGCCCTTACACAGTTATGATGATCCACTTAACTCGTGGTACTTTACTAAGTACTTTGTATCGTTAAAACTTTCCCGAAATAGCCCTGTTATCAGCACTTGCTAGGGCAAGTTCACCATGCTAACTGGCTATCGGTTTAAAACATACCGGTTGTGGTATTGTTTTACCGCACTGTCAGTGGCCTTGTTGGCCCTCACTTATCTTACTGTCTTGATAATAATTCCTCTGGATGACTTCTCACTGTCTTTACATGATAATCACTAACTAGGGTGTTTCCTATTCTGGAGACCCTTTTTACTTAGTATCGTATCCTCTTCGTAGCCCGTTCCACGCATTGCCGTGGTTACTGAGACTTGTCTCTGTTTGGGCACTACGTTGAGTTCCTTTATCGGTTGGTGTACCGTGGTGTATCACTTAACAATTATGGTTCTGTAGACACTTGTCTCGGGTTCCATTAACCCACTTCTTGTCTGTTGCACTGTTGGTGAGTTGCAAGCTGGTTATTCTCGACTGCTCTGCATGTCGACCCAGATTGCCGGAAAATTCTATTCCTCTGGTACACAAATGCTTCATTCTTTCGCTATGAAATGCGGTTAACGTTGTTTAGATGGGGAACCGTCTCCGGGATTCCCAGTTTTCGGGATCTACCGTTATGACAGGTCTTCCGTACTCTAAAGGTATTTAATAACCAGCCAGATAGGGTATCCCGAGTAAGAGTGGACTTCCATCTCTCTGGCGTTGTTTCCCAAGTATATACAGGATTGGTGGAGGAGCGGGAAGGATTAGTAGGTTCCAGTACACGTTGGTAATTCCTAACTGGCGTATCTCTCACGCTATCACTCAACCTTTAACCCAAAGTACTAAAATCCTAACTCGGTACTTCCTAAGCTCGTAATTCAGTCATCAGAGCGTACTTCGCTCTGATACAATTTTGTAACACCCCATCCAAACACATACACATAACAACATTCTGCAGCGGAAATACACACTTACATATTAACTCGTGGTGTTACACGCCGATAACCACCCACGTGGCTAACAAGGCTATTACACATATACATTGTAACGGTCTGATGGACTATACTCCGAGCAAATGTACCTTCTATACTTTTCATTAACAAACCAAAAACATAAGCCTTCCAACTGTACGAGTATTTACAATTGATGACGATAACAGTTTCGGTCTTACTTACTGCTGTATATATACAACTTAAAGATTACCATGTACAACATACCCGTCCTACTCTCGAACGGCTTCCGTCTGTACCTTAAATAGGAAAAGAAGAGAAAGGGTGGCCCCCAAGGGGCTCAACACCTTTGCTGGTATGGTATCCCACAGCCCACATGCTACCGGGCCACGCAACAATTGTCGTCTTAGCATGCGGTTGATTATATTTAAATCATGCATGCAACTGTAAACATACAACACACAAACATTGCCTCAATGGGCTCATAAACGGATAATACATCCTTATTTGATCGTCACTCATAGTATTCATTATCCCCTAGGGTGTTTCTCCTCATGGAGCTACTTCCTAATAGACGACAATTTCCATTAATAGGGTTATCCGCTAAACGCCTTATTACAAATGGGATTCATATCCGATCCACATACTCCACATTTTACAACATATAACCTGCATCACAAACAAAACATAAAACACTTTTCACGTTTTGAGTGCGCATAATAACATCGCAAAGAAATTGGCATTACACAACATCACATAACATAACGGGAACGGTCCTCTTAGGAACCGACCCAATATTGTTAATTCATGATGAGCCAGAGAATGATGTCACCCTCGTGATAAGCTCGTTACACAACACACAACTAATTTACCGTCCGAATAGTCGGCACGAGTAACTTAAGTAAGATGGTTGGTTTGGAGGCCCGAACACACCACAAAAACACATGTTCCCCCTAAACAAGATCTTAAGTCAAATAGCCAAGCTTTGAAAAGATAATGGGAGATCATAACCCGTGAGGAAACACCATAACAGAGAGAAGGGTAAGGCTAAGAAGGATACCCATCCCAAAACAATGCGCGACCGGCTAAACCGGATTCCTCACCAACTGTTAGTACTACTTACTTTAGATAGTAGTAGAACCCCACTATGGAGTATCACATCTCGCACCATACAGTATTAACAACTGGGTTAACCCAAGGAGATCCCCATCTCACATACACATATCACACAATTAACCACACACATGCGTGGTTAGAACGTCCCTGGTTCGGGTCGTTTATTCCGAATACCGAACTCTCATGTGAGCTTAGACTCAGTAAACTAAGGTTAATATTTCCGAGGTTAGATGGTATGGAGTTGAACACGCCACCTAAATGAATTACTGTCAACTCATTACATGGTTTTATCTACAACGGGCAAACATACAGAAAAACCATTTGCATACAAGCCGGTGTAATCCGGTAGGACCAGGTGCAAGAAAACCATACCTGTCACCGGAGTCCACTTTACCACGTCCACTGATGTTCCTGAGCAATTCTCGAAACAACTGATAACATTACATGTACTTTTATTACCATCGGGGTAGCATGGTTTTTAATGTCTAATGCTTATAAACATTTCCCCGTTAACTAGTTACCGGTACAACGTCACTTTTAACTTGTTTTACTTTTACATTTTAATACATCTTTTCCCCCACTAAATTGCCATTATAACCCACCTAAAATGTCTTAAACAACCTAAACATCATTTCGAATCAATCCCATCATTACATATCATTTTATAACCTTAAACATGTTTTTGGTCCGACAGACCTTAGACCGACTTACACAAGGTCGGTCCATTCCAGAACCATTACCGTAAAAAATTTCACTCCGACCGACCTTGTATGTTCGGTCCATTTACCGAGAGTTTCTTCCCGGTGAAAATTCCGGCCCGACGAACTTGTCAAGTCCGGTCCCATGTTCGGTCGATCTCCAGAAACTTAATTCGTACACAAATACAAGCCCGACCGACCTTGGAAGTCCGGTCCTGTGAGCCTCGATTTTAAAACCTATCCTATTAAGTTGATTGGGATCTAGTCGGGTTTTAGGGCATTTATAACCTAAGGTTAATAACTGTCATATACACTAACTTAAAACCTAAGCTAGCTTAGACTGGAACCTATTATGAGTCGCCACCTAATTTTTTCCTAGAGTAAATTAGGAAAGGTAGAGTTCGGGTCGGGGGCTTGAATTCGACTTAATTAGGGTTCAATTACTTTCATTACCCCTAGAAGTCGTTTTTCCTCTACTTAGTTTAATTACGTGGGCTTATTACGAGTCGTTTTAAACCTAAGTGCGCGATCTTCTGTTTTTTTTGTTTTTAGCATTTTTTGACTGAAAATAAAAGTGAAAGTTGATTGAATTACCTAAACTAGGGTTTCGGAGGCAGAATTAGGTCAAATTTTGTTTCCGTCCGTAGCAGGACTAAAGCCCGTACCACGGACCTAGTAATATAGGTGAAAAAAATGTCGAATTAACTGAAAACAAAAATTGAAAAGACCGGGGGGCCACGGACAGGACGTACGTAGGCCCGTACATACTTAGCAAAACCTAAATTTTTAAAATTTTAAAATCCCGCCGCCGTGGGTGTCCGTGGCCACGGACAACCCGTCCGTGGTCCCGGTCCATAGGGTCCGAGATCCCGGACCACCCACGGACAGGGGTTTTATGGTTGTTCCGAAGGTGTTTTCGGCTCAAAATTTATGCACGGTAGCTGAAAGGTATACAATTCGTTAGAATTGAAAGATTGCAGTTTAAAGTTGAATATGTATGAACTGAGAACAAGTAAACAAGGCAGAAACAAAAGTAATTAGCAATACAGAAGCGGTAAAAAGGTTAGTTTGAAAAAATTTGACAGAGCGTTAATAAGGCTGTTGGAGAGTTAGAAAAGAGAATTGCAACCTGTTTTACCTTTGAATTCAGGAGGATTCTTCATGTCGGGATTCTTCGGAGGCTCGATGGTGCGGTCGGATTGAGTTCGACCGAGCTTCTGGTTGTTGATTGTTGAAGGTGTTCTTCACGTTTTAGAGTGGTTTGGTTGATGTTGATGATTGTTGATGTGTTTGGAGTTGAAAAATGTGTTTAGATGGTGATTTCGGGGATTTTTGATGTGATTTTGGTGCTTGGATGTGCAAAAACGTGAAGAGAATGTGACGGCTGCCTTCTTTCAGGGTCTAGGGTTCTTGAGGTTCTCTTTTGATCATGGGATAAGGTTCTTTATATAGGCTTCCTTAAAGATAGAAAAATCCGGTAAAAACTGAGATTTACCGACGTTTTAGCTTAAGGGCTTCCAAAAGGAATTTGATTATGAAATTTTACACATGGGTAAAGGATGATATTTCCGAATTTTCTAACGTGGAATCGAATTTTTTGGACATTAGAATATTTTTAAATTCAATTTGTCGTCAGATTCAATCAGAAATTGCTAGAAAATTATTGGAAATTTGAAAAATCAAAACTCCAACGCCATTATGCTTCAGATGTCATCCTCTATCATGGGTTAAAATTTCAGAGCATTTTGAATTGATTTGACCCTTATTTGGAGGAGAGAGAAAGCCAATAGGGGGCTTAGGAGCCTTGAAAAATTACGAAAATGCCCCTGGCGATGACTAAGCTGTCCCTAGTACTCTGAAATGTGCCGATCGAACTGGGAACCCTCGCTACTAGCCTATTAGTAGAGACTCTCTTCAGGGGGGGTTGAAATTTTGGGTATAACAGATTGCCCCCCGCCAACTAGACTTTGTAATGGAAATGAAAAGGCTAGTTGATGCTTGAGTGATACCCCAAAATTTTGGATCTTAAAAGACCACATGTGCAATCCGACAAGTTGCGTCGAGCTATTCTAAGGCGCTGACTACCTATGAGTAAAGTGGAATGGTGTCGAGCGTTTCTAAGGCGTCGACCACCTAAAGGTAATAATGAAGTAATGTCAGACTATTCTAAGGCGCCGACTACCTATAAGGATGATATGATGTCAAGCTATTCTAAGGCATTGACTACCTATAATGAATGAGATGATGTCAAGCTATTCTAAGCGTTGACTACCTATAATGAATGAGATGATGTCAAGCTATCTGAGGCGTTGACTACCTATGAGTGATTGAAAATTGGTGTTGGGTCGAGTTCTTCTATTCGGGTGAGTTCTGCTGCTCTGGTGAATCTGAATCTTTGGCTGAGAATCTGTATCTCTGAAGAGTCTGTACCTTCGGCTGAGAATCTGTATCCTTGAAGAATCTGTATTCGGCTGAGAATCTGTATCCCTGAAGAATCTGTATTTCGGCTGAGAATCTGTATCCCTGAAGTCTGTATCTTCGGCTGAGAATCTGTATCCCTGAAGAATCTGTATCTTCGGCTGAGAGTCTGTATCCCTGATGAATCTGTATCTTCGGCTGAGAATCTGTATCCCTGAAGAATTTGTACCTTCGGCTGAGAATCTGTATCCCTGAAGAATCTGTACCTTCGGCTGAGAATCTGTATCCCTGAATTATGACGAGGAGTCTCATACGAATAGATGCAATGGTCATGATGAAAGTTAATGATGAAAGTGCCAAACGTGGCAACGAGGATGTGCATGTCAAAATACGATCAAAATGTATGTAGGAAATTTGTCCAAAACAAGAAATTGTTGACAGAGGTGCCAAACGTGGTAGTGTTTGAAGAATAATCTGTTTAATGAAAAGGAAAGCGAAATTATCATTTCCTAACCACAGACTTCGAACTTGTAATTTATCTCCTAGGAGATGAACATGCCATCGGTGGGGTATGGTGTATGATGTAAAGGTAAGGGCTTATGTGGGCCTGTGGTGTTTGATGTGGAGGTAAGGGCTTATGCGGGCCGGTGGTGTGTGATGGTGGTGGTGATGTTTAAGCTCTGGGTTCCAATTGGTGTTGTCATAGCAATTGTTGGATCCAACAATTGCCCCAGTGTTTTTCCCTTAAGACAATCTGAGCTAGAGTTCGTGGCAATCGATCGTTCCGATCGATTGCCCCCAGTATTTTCTTTTATTAAACGTGCGAACGAGTCTCGTCCTCACAGGGTCAGGGCTTATGTTTTATGTGGTGCTTCCTAACCTACACTCGGCGTGTTTGGTGCTTGCACTCGTTCCTCACCTACAGTCACAACTTCTAGACCATTGAATTCGATATTTGATGGATTTAGGCATTTGATCTATTACTTTCACGTGATTGGACGCACAACTATCAAGTCGGAAGTCTTTAAAGCTTATAACGTGGCCACGGGGTGTGATGAAGGACAACAGGACCATGGAGGGATATTTGAGGTATGTGGAGCTTAAGTGGGTGACCAAAGCTGCAACTTGCGTCTTCTCTCAGATTCATCTTCCTTGTCTTGAAGTCGTCTAACTGCTTCATGTTGACGTTGTTTTTGAGCTTCTGGACTTGGACTTTTGAAGTTGTCCTTTACACCATTTCTCTTTCGTCTTTTGGATTTCTTCGAGGCACTTCGGTTTTGCCTCTTTGTTTGATCCTTTCTTGACTTTGCCTTCGGGGTTCTTGTGTTTCCCGGCTTTGGGCTTCGAGAGCTATTTTGATGTGTGCTCTTTGGATCCTGTGTCACTCTGGGACCATTTACGGATCGCTTCGTCATGTCGATAGTGCTGTTGCTTTTTTTGAACTAATGAAGATGTTATCTGAGACTCGAGCTTCTCGCTTCCTTTGGTCACCGGGTCAGACATTCATCACTGGCTGGGTTATTTTGTGGAGTTCACAATATCGAAAAGGGATATATGAAAGGCTCAGCGGGGGTGCCTAGGGTTTAACATCGGGGTTCACAAGCTTTTGGCTATGTGGTGCTGTACCTAGGTGCTTCGTCATTCCTGATAGTTGTGTATCCGTTCTTTGTTACTTTTCACAGGTCTAAGAGTAAATTTACAAACTATCTCCTTCGGTCAGAGTTATGCCGTTTACCTCACCTTTGAACGTGGCCTCCCCGGAGTTATGTAAAAATGACACGCTCGTTCACTCATGATTTTTCCGCTCAAGACACTCTCATGAATTTCACTCAGAGACTAGTTCACACGCTTAAACGAAAGATTCGAAGACAATGATCCTAAACTCGGATTGCCCCCAGTATTGATTTGGGGTTTGTGACAACAGTTTGATAGATGTGGGCCTTGAACCTCATTGTGGGTTGTTTGGATATTATGGGGTGAGTTGTGGTGTTTGGTTAGGCATGTTCAAATTTTTAGAAACAAGAGACAAGTCGTTCCATTGCATAGTCAGAAAATGATTACTTCGTGATCCTTGAAAGATGTGAGTGCTTTTTTTTTAAGTTTATTCGAATAAATGAAAAAGGAACTACGTTTTATTCAACAAAAAGAATAATGTTGGAAATTACAAACTCAGGAAAGCTACCGAAAATGATTCAAGGGAACTAAACTACTACAAAAGTTGAAAGACAACTAATCAAGAAAAGAAATGCATTTAATGAGAAAAACACTAAAAAAACATTTTTGATGATGCCTGGGCACGCGTGCTCTACGCTCCCCACCATGTTCTTAGAATTGGAGCCCTTGGTCAATTAGATCTTGGATTCTGTGTTGTAGGGCTCTGCAGTGGTCAGTGTCGTGACCGGGCAGCTGATGAAAGTGACAAGAATTGATTAAGATCCTTCCCCAAATGAGTAGTTCCTGGCCTCAGGGCGAGCGGTTGCATCGGATATCTTCCTCGAAGCTCTTCAAGTGCTTGTCTTGGTGTTCGGCCGATGTCTGTAAACTCTCTCTGTCGAGAACTCCGTCGGGATGGTTCTACTGTCCCAACGCTCCAACCAGGTCCTCTTGACTGTCGATCACTGTCTTCCTCATGTTGCCTGGTTCTCTTACGGGTGCAGCTTTGGATGCAAGTTGCTGCTCCTGGTTGTCTGATCACTTTCCTGAGTTCTATAGCAATTTCTTTGACATTCCCCTCCGATTCTCGGACCCTAATGGAGCCAACTTCAATGCAGTCATAAAGGGTGTTGAGAAGCCAGTCCACTAACTCATCCGAGTTTGACGTTTGGACACGAGGGAAAGAGCCTTTGCTTTCAACTCTTCGATAACAACAACGTAGTTAGATTCCACGGCGTCCATGGCAGAACTATGCCTCTGCTCCATGGCTTCAATGGTGGCCATGTGCTTTTGTTCCAAAATTGCGAGCTGGGCTTCCATGTCGATTGGACCGCACTTAGGACTTGAGTCTACCTGTGTCCAAGGTGTCCATTATTAGCTAACAAAGGAAGTGGGCTGAAACATGACGCTTCACAAGATAGATCGAAACAGACTTAGGCTGAAAGCAAGTGGGCCAGGATACCTAGAGAATGAGGTGTTTGGGCTGGAGTATCTTTCAGACTATGAATTGGCACTTGGGCTGAAATCTAGACAGATGGCTTTGATTGGGCCTGAGAGGTGACACCTAGATCTAGGGTTTGGGGCTAGGGCCCGAATAAGAAGTCTACCTAGTCTAGAATGAGCCCTTGGGCCGGAATGTGTTTGGGCCTGGAGTAAAGCACTTGGGCTGGAATGGTCCCTAAATCACAAATGGGCCTAACTTTCTTTGGGCCAGAGAAGATGGTTGCTAAGCAAAAAAAGATTTTATTTTCAAAACTTGTGGGTTATTTCAAGTTCAGGTGGATTTCTTTTTTTTGGGCCTAGAACTAATTGGATAATTCAAATTGGGCCAGAAGAGAAATCACCTAAGTCTAAGCTTTTGGGCCGAAGCCCAAATGACTCACATATTAAACCAAACAGGACCTTTGGGCCACAAACAAGTAGAGCCACCAATTCGGTTGGGCTAAGTTAATGTAGGAGAAGTTCCTATCAATCTCTAGGCTGGGTAATGGGCTGATCATAGAAGCAAACAAGGCCCACACAAATTCAACATGTCCTCACTTGACGGTTAAATCAATTTGGGTATGGATCGATCAGGAGAGGTGCTTGGGGCTTGGGCCCAGGTCGCCACAAAGGAATAGGGCTTGCACGCTATTCTCTTTGGGCTTCCCCACTTTTTTCACATCACCTGAAAGTGTGCGTCTGCGGCGGGGTCTTTGACTGACCAAACAATGGGCTAGGTAAGGACACTGCCAGGAAAACGCTTGGGGCTAAAGCCCAGGTATTAAGGGGATGTGGTTAGACGACATCCTCCTCTTTTCCCCCGCTTATTCACATCACCTAAAAGGTGTGAGTCCCTGACAGGGGACCCTCAAATGGGTCCCGGGGTGAAATCGGTTTGTGTGGACCCTCGCTCTCATATGATGCAAAGGTACAAAAATTAAAGTGCGCACAAGAGTAAACAAACAAAGTAATAAAGCCATAAACAATTTCGAGTTAAGCCCTCTTTCTTAAAATTAAACAAGTTAAAATTAAGAAGTTTGTCCCCAGCAGAGTCGCCAGTCTGTGAGCCTCGATTTTAAACCCTATCCTATGTTGATTAAGTTGATTGGGATCTAGTCGGGTTTTAGGTCCACTTATAACCTAAGGTTAATAACTATGTCATATAACAATAATTATTAAAACCTAAGCTAGCTCACTGGAACCTATTATGAGTCGCCACCTAATTTTACCTAGATTAGGAAAGGTAGAGTTCGGGTTCGGGGGCTTGATATTCGACTTAATTAGGGTTCAATTACTTTCATTACCCCTAGAAGTCGTTTTTCCTCTACTTAGTTTAATTACGGCTTATTACGAGTCGTTTTAACCTAAGTGCGCGAGCTTCTGTTTTTTTTTGTTTTTTAGCATTTTTTGACTGAAAATAAAAGTGAAAGTTGAAATTACCTAAACTAGGGTTTCGGAGGCAGAATTAGGTCAAATTTTGTTTCCGTCCGTAGCCACGGACCTAATGTCCGTAACCACGGACCCTAGTTAATCTATGTGAAAATAAAAGTCGAATTAAACAGAAAACAAAAATTTGAAAAGTCCGGGGCCACGGACAGGACGTCCGTAGGCCCGGACATACTTTAGCAAAACCTAAATTTTTAAAATTTTAAAATCCCGCGCCGTCCGTGGGTGTCCGTGGCCACGGACAACCCGTCCGTGGTCCCGGACCATAGGTCCGAGATCCCGGACCACCCACGGACAGGGGTTTTATGGTGGTTCCCGAAGGTGTTTTCGGCTCAAAATTTATGCACGTGTAGCCTGAAAGGTATACAATTCGTTAGTAATTGAAAGATTGCAGTTTGAAGTCGAATTATGTACGAAACTTGACGAACAAGTAACAAGGCAGAAACAAAAGTAATTAGCAATACAGAAGCGTAAAAAGGTTAGTTTGAACCCAAAATTTGACAGAGAGTTAATAAGGTCGGAGAGTTAGAAAAGTAGAATTGCAACCTGTTTTACCTTCGAATTCAGGAGGATTCTTCACGTCGGGATTCTTCGGAGGCTCCGATGGTGCCGGTTCCGGATTGAGTTCGACCCGAGCTTCTGGTTGTTGATTGTTGAAGGTGTTCTTCACGTTTTGGAGGTGGTTTGGTTGATGTTTGATGATTGTTGATGTGTTGGGAGTTGAAAAATGTGTTTAGATGGTGATTTCGGGGGATTTTTGATGTGATTTTGGTGCTTGGATGTGCAAAAACGTGAAGAGAATGAGACGGCTGCCTTCTTTGAGGGTCTAGGGTTCTTGAGGTTCTTCTTTGATCATGGGATAAGGTTCCTTATATAGGCTTCCTTAAAGATAGAAAAATCGGTAAAAACGAGATTTACCGACGTTTTAGCTTAAGGGCTTCCAAAAGGAATTTGATTATGAAATTTTACACATGGGTAAAGGATGATATTTCCGAATTTTCTAAAGTGGAATCGAATTTTTTGGACATTGGAATATTTTTAAATTCAATTTCTCGTCAGATTCAATCAGAAATTGCTAGAAAATTATTGGAAATTCGAAAAATCAAAATTCCAACGCCATTATGCTTCAGATGTCATCCTCTATCATGGGTTAAAATTTCAAAGCATTTTGAATTGATTTGACCCTTATTTGGAGGAGAGAGAAAGCCTATAGGGGGCTTAGGAGCCTTGAAAAATTACGAAAATGCCCCTGGAGATGACTAAGCTGTCCCTAGTACTCTGAAATGTGCCGATCGAACTGGGAACCCTCGCTACTAGCCTATTAGTGGAGACTCTCTTCCGGGGGGGTTGAAATTTTGGGTATAACAGGTCCCCAAGGTCGGTCCATTCCAGAAACTAATTCTCGCAGGGTAAACTGGGCTCGACCGACCTTGGCAAGTTCGGTCACAAGGTCGGTCCGCCCAAGACCTTTATTTTCCATTGCCCATTTAACTCCAAACTTCACCTCATATATCCTAATATGTCCTAACCTCATTTGGGCACTTCAAACACATCTTTAGCCATGTACTAAACTCTTTAAATAACACACCAAAACCATCTTATCATTCACAAATTTCTTACAAAATTCTTTGCACTTGGAATGTTTCCTCCTTAAGATTTCTAAGTGGTATTTCACCAATAATGACCACTATACCAAGGTGTTTCCTCTACACCTTAACATCTCTCAAACTTCTTTTCTTACTAATAAATCTCCTTTTCACATCTTACCTAAACATCACTTCTTTTTGATCAATATTCCTAAACCTAAAAACAAACTCTCCAAGACTTAAATACATTCTCAAAAACACACATTGAATTCCTAGAACTTCCAAGATAATACCTATATCCTTGCATCACTCTAAATCACCTTAATACATGTTTTCTTCCCAAGTAAAACATTTGTTCACCTTTAACACTTCCTAGTTCACCAAAACTTACTTAAAACACTTAGAACTTCTTACACATTTTCCAAATTTGGCCATAGCTTCTCTTGTATATACTCACATCCAAACACTTAGGTTTTTACCTTATTTCATCCAAGAACACCTAAAATCCATCAAACACATTTTTATACACAAACTTCACACATTTAGCACTACATCACAATATAGTGCATAAGCTTATATTGTTTGGCACTTAGGCCCTTAAATAACATGGCTCTTAGGCCCTTAAATACATTAAACTTAAACACTGAATCTTCCACATATATATTGCCTTTAACCTGCAATTACATAGAACAACACATATGCCCTTTAATAGTTTCCTTGAGAGCATTTCACTAGGTCATTCACCTTTGGCTCCTTAGGTATTTTATTAAGCAAATCAAGCTCATTTTCCTAAGGCATTTAAACTACATTGAGATAGTTTGCTTACCTCTTTTTCCTCACAAACATCTTTCTTGTTTCCTTGTAAAACCGGTAGGATTTTTGGTTGTTTGTCAACTTCTAAACAATGTACAAATAATAGAATGAGTATTCAAGCATTATGCTTCATCTCATTGTAAACCCTAGTTACACATATTGTTTTAACACATTAAGGTAATTGTTTTACCTTGGAATTGGAAGAGAACTTGAATAATATCAAGAGAGGACTCCTCCTAGCCCTTGGAAGATTCAAATGAAGCTAAAACAAGCAAGGTGAAAACACCATTGTGAGGTGAATTTTCGGACATCATATAAACATGGAGGAAACATGGATTTTCTTTGAGTTTCCTTACCTTGAAGCAAAGGAGAACAATAATATGTGAAAAGGTGAGCTCAAGCTCCTTCAATGGTGAATCTCCATGGCACCAAAATTGAGTTCTTGAAGATTTGAAAAGATAGAAGTGTAGAGCTTGGTCTAACTACGACAAATATGGTCTTAGAATTTGATTTGGAGCATGGAGTTGGATTTGGCAAAGAAATGAAGATGGAGAAGAGGGGTTGCTATAGCAAATCGTAAATGGAGCTTGGGTGAAGATGAAGAAACCGTGTGAAATGAAAGGAAAGAAGAGAATGAGGTGAGAGAGAGAGTTCACTTGTTAAGATATTTATGTATAAAACAAAATAGTACTTTACTTTATAAGCTTTACTTTCCTTATTTTATTTCTTTTACATCTTGGTGACTCACACCTTGAAAAACCGGCCCCCATATAATTAAGAAGGGTATTTTGGTCTTTGTTGACCAATTAACTTACTTACAATAACATATGTTACAAACTAGCTTATAAAAGTTACTATTCATAAAAACAAGGCACATAGAAGTGAAATTTTTGAATTCCCATTGATATAGACTTCCAAATGTGATACTATATAGTACACATGTTAATTAAAGAGTAATGATGGACATCTAGCCATTCAAAACTCATTTACAAGACAATTCTCAAAAACGTGCTTTAAGACTCCTTAAAGCACATTTTGTGTTTTATCTTGTTTTCAAGCTTAGTTTTCTTTGGTAATTGACTTAATATGTTCATTAACATATTTATAAGGTATAGGTATGACCCTTAGGTCTTATACAAGTTTATCCCAAGCTTAGAGCACATTTTTGCTCTTATCGACTTTAAGGCATTTATTTGTGATTTGTTTAGTTTAATTGTCTACCAAAGTTTCCTAAGGACTTAATTTGCCTTATTAAATCATAATTGACTATTATATAGTCTTGGTAGGTTCTTTGGGTCCTAACCAAGTTCACTCCAAGCTTAAAGCATGTTTTTGCTCAAACTGTATCTTAGTGCTTTATTGCATTTTACTATGGTTTAAATTGTTCACTGATGTTCTAAGGCACTTTTTAGCCTTTACACTCCATAGTTTAATATTTAAACCACATATCAAGGTTTGGGGTATTTCACAGCCAGAAGAACTCAAGTGAAGTCAAAAAGTCAGCCATAAGCTCAAAAAGAAAAGAAATAAAGAATAAAAAAAGCGAACGAAAAGGTAAATAGATAAAAAGGAAAGTGAGGTGGGTTACCTCCCACCAAGCTGCCCAGATTTAAAGTCTCTGGCTAGACTTCCCAAGCTTACTGATCAGGAGAAGAGGAAGTGTGGCTGGGATTACCATAACTTCCTAAAGCGAGCTTTCGGAGCTTCCGATGCATGTCGAAGCCTCCATGGAATTTTCTTCCTTTTATCCTTCGGAGTAAGGGGGCTTAAAGCATCTGGAGCAGCCGGCTTATCCTGCACAAAAGACACTGCATGCAAATCAATGTTAGCATCAGCTATACCAAAATACTTTTTCAATCGGGACTTAAGCTTCCCAGGGAAAAGCTTCAATCGAGAATTGTAAAGCAGCACCCAATCTCCAACTTTGAAGTTCCTTCTCTTAATCATATGATCATGGAGCTTCTTGGTGCGCTCTTTGTAGATTTTGGCACTATTGTAAGCCTGATCCCTTAGCTTCTCTAACTCTAAGAGCTGAAACTTCCTCCTCTTACCAGCAACATGAATATTAAAATTCTGGGCCTTAAGTGCCCAGTATGCTTTATGCTCCAACTCCACAGGCAAATGACAAGAGTTACCATACACTAAACCTGAAGGGAGACATCCCGATGGGAGTCTTGAATGCATTTCTGTAAGCCCATAAAACGTCATCGAGCTTCTGAGACCAATCCTTCCTGGAAGAACTAACGGTCTTTTAAAGAATCCACTTGAGCTCTCGATTGGACACTTCAGCTTGTCCATTCGTCTGTGGGTGGTAGGGCAAAGCAACCTTGTGGCGCAGTCCATACTTACCCATCAGGGAATCGAAGGAGCGATTGCAGAAATGTGATCCTCCATCACTAATGATCGCCCTTGGAACCCCGAAGCGAGTAAAGATGTGCTTCTTCAGGAATTAAACCACTGTCTTGGAATCAACATGCTGGCAAGGAATAGCTTCTACCCATTTTGAGACATAGTCGACGGCCACGAGAATGTACTAGTAACCTTGAGAAGAAGGAAAAGGGCCCATAAAGTCAATACCCCAACAATCAAATAATTCAACTTCTAAAATACCGTGCTGGGGCATCTCGTGCCGTCTAGAAGTGTTGCCTAGCCTCTGACAACTATCACACTTAGCCACAAAAGCTTGGCAATCCTTATGGAGAGTAGGCCAATAGAAACCGGACTCCAAAACGTTTGCTGTTGTCCTGTGGGAACCGTGGTGACCTCCAGCCTCTCTGGAGTGACAGAACTCCATGACACTTGCAACCTCATCATCTGGAAGACAACTGCGAATTAAACCACCTACACAAACTCGAAAGAGATAAGGGTCTTCCCAGATATAATGCTTAGCGTCAGATAAAAATTTCTTCTTTTGAGCATAGGAAAAGTCATGAGGGACCACACCAGAAACAAGATAATTGGCCAAGTCAGCGTACCATGGTTCGTGCACCTTATGTTTGCAAAAACAGTCTCATCAGGGAAAAATTCATTAATTGGTACACCATCATCAGGAACTACCAACATGGAAAGATGGTCAACCGACATTTAATTTACCGCTTTTAACCCTCACTTTAATGTAAAATTCCTGTAATAAGAGAATCCAATGAAGCAAGCGAGGCTTGGCCTTTTTATTAGCAAACAAATATCGAAGAGCAGTGTGGTCAGTATGCACAATCACTTTACTTCCCCAAAGATATGATCTAAATTTGTCAAAGTAAAATACCACAGCCAGGAGCTCTTTTTCAGTGGTGGTGTAGTTCCTCTGGGCGTCATTCAATGTTTTGCTTGCATAAGCAATGACCCTCAGAATTTTGTATTTCCTCTGGCACAGAGCTGCCCCCACTGCATAATCACTAGCATCACACATAATCTCAAAAGGTAATGACCAGTCAGGTGAAACAACAATGGCTGCAGCTACCATTTTTTGCTTAATCACATCAAAAGCAAATACACAATCTTCAAAAAAAAAACAAATGGGGCATCTTTTATAAGCAGGTCAGTCAGCGGTTTTGCAATTTTATAGAAATCATGAATAAACCGTCTATAAAAACCTGCATGCCCTAAGAAAGCTCTTACCTCTTTCACGCAAGTAGGTGTTCGCAATTTCTCAATTACCTCCACCTTTGATTGATCAACCTCAATCCCCTTAGCAGACACTTCTCCCAGTTGAGAACGAAATTTGACTCCTCACATCGGCCTAGGATTTGATCAAGCTGTGACAAACAAACATCAAAGCTAGAGCCATAAATAGAAAAATCATCCATAAATACCTTAATGCTGTATTTGATGAAGTTTGTGAAGATCGCCTGCATGCAACGCTGAAAGGTGGCCGGAGCTTTGCACAGTCCAAAGGGCATTATTCTATATGCAAAGGCATCATAAGGACAAGTGAAAGTGGTCTTGTCTTGGTCCTCTGGCGCAATAGGAATCTGAAAGTACCCTGAAAAACCATCTAGAAAACAATAATATTCTTACCCAGCCAACCACTCAAGCATTTGACCAATAAAAGGGAGAGGGAAATGATCTTTTCCTGGTGGCAAAATTCAAACGCCTATAGTCTATACACATGCGCTAACCAGTGATCTTTCTTTGAGGAATGGACTCACCTTTATCATTCAGAACAACCTCAAACCCACCTTTCTTAGGCACTACCTGTATAGGACTTACCAGGTGCTATCAGAAATGGGGTAGATGATCCCAGCATCCAGAAGCTTCAACACCTCATTCATGACAACTTCTTGCATGTTGGGGTTTAGCCAACGCTGTGGCTGTCTGATGGGCTTGTAATCTTCCTCCATATAGATGTGATGAGTGAAAAAAGTTGGGTCAATGCGCTTAATGTCAGCTAACGTCCACCCTATCGCTCTTTTGTGCCTCTTCAAAACCTCAAGTAATTTGCCTTCTTGCCCAGAAGTCAAAGAAGAAGAAACAATGACAGGCAAGCAATTATTATCAGCAAGAAAAGAATACTTAAGGTTAGAAGGGAGCTCCTTAAGCTCAAGTGTAGGTGGCTGCTCGACAGAAGGAACAGGCCTCTGAATCTCTCTATCAAGCCCCTCCAACGGAGGGCGATAAGCTTAAAACCCAGCCTTCCTCTCTCCATAGGAGCAAGCACTGCATTCACCTCAAAATTAGCAGTCTTTGCTTCCAAATAAGTAACAAGAACTTG
This sequence comes from Limonium bicolor, assembly GCA_023374045.1. Taxonomy (NCBI): domain Eukaryota; kingdom Viridiplantae; phylum Streptophyta; class Magnoliopsida; order Caryophyllales; family Plumbaginaceae; genus Limonium; species Limonium bicolor. Next base: position 55,710,950 of record CM041776.1, read on the forward strand.
CTCCAATGGCTCAAAAACAATAAGTAAAGAAGAAGGAAAAGAATACATGTCATCATCATCATCTAACAAATCACAATCTTCTCTGACATCATTTACCAGACTCACCAACATCAGAGAATGAGCAGAATTAGAAGTTGACCTCATCATCTTGTTCATGTCAAACTCAATCCTTTCGTCCTCATACCGCAATGTAATCTTACCATCATGCACATCAATAATAGCTTTAGCAGCACTCAGAAAAAGTTGACCCAAAACAAGGGGAACTTCTACATCATCATCCATATCCAAAACAACAAAATCAGCAGGAAAAATAAAACGATCCACCCCAACTACTAATCACGAACAATATCCATTGGTTTGATCTTAGATCTCTCGGCTAACTGAAGCTTGAAGGGGACTGGTTGCAGCTCTCCACCTCATACATTCAAGATGGTAGCGTAGGGCATAATATTGATGCTGGAACCCAAGTCACACAGGCCACTGCCACAGTCAACATGTCCAATGAAGCAAGGGACAATGGGATTGCTTGGATCCTTCTGCTTATGAGGAAGTGCTCGAAGAAGAGCAGTAGAGCACTCCTCTGTCAAGTGG